>JAOBAT010114301.1:6404-37335 GCA_026413305.1 Hydrozoanthus tunicans
ATCTAACTTGTAAGTCTTATCTTGTAAGTGTTATCTTAGGAAAGTTAGGATAAGACTTAATATTGAAACTGCTCGGTCTTGTGCATAAGCTTATGCCAACGCGGAAATCTAACTTGTAAGTCTTATCTTGTAAGTGTTATCTTAGGAAAGTTAGGATAAGACTTAATATTGAAACTGCTCGGTTTTGTGCATAAGCTTATGCCAACGCGGAAATCTAACTCGATTACTTTTGTACAAATGTTTTTCAAGCCTAGTGGCCCATTAAACGGACGCTCAACACAGTCCATCGCAGGTTAGCTCCCAGCGGGAGCTGTTACTCATTTAAACAGCTGTGTCAACTCAAACAAGTCGGGTTATAAGTGTCTTGCTCAAGGACACAACGCAGTGGTCTAACGGGTGCCCAAACTCGCGAGTCAAACACGCAAACTGCTATCTGTTCGGCCCTAAACAACTCGTGGCTTCTCATTCGTTACCTCTTATCAAAGACAAAGTTTCAGTCCTCGCCGATGAATTTTAACAATCAAAGACTACAAGTCTACACAGCAGTATTCAGTGCGTATCCCCCCGAGTAACTTCCAGACACGATGAATTTATTGAGGGCTCATTCAAGAACTAACAATGCTCCAAATTTGCTTTCTGACTTTTAGGAGTTTTGAATCTAAAACGAAAATCTGCACCGTAAGCGGTTTTTGCAAAAAAAAATATAAATAAAAAAAAATAAAATAAAACACAAGAGACACAAACAAGCTTTCTCTGTGTATGCATCGGCTTCAATGGGGATTACCTTGTCATCAAGTTCGGAGGGGAGGGGGTATCAGTTGATAACTGAGGTCTGAGTGTACAGATGCTTGAAAAGGTCAATGCTACATATAGAAGTTCCGCTCACGGTAGGGAAATGAGACAAGAGGCGCTCGCGCGCGCGCGTGAGTGCGTGGGGGGAGGGGAGTGATCTTTCGCGACCTTTTTGCTTGACTATCTTGTTCTATTATGGCAGCCCTTTTGCCTGCTAACAGCTTCTTCTATTGTGGCAGCCCTGTTGCCTGCTCACTGCAGCTTGCCGCTTTTGTGTAAAGAGGAGCGCCATTTGACTTGGTACAAAGCACAAAGCTCTAGGAGTCAGGACTGAGATCAAGCGCTTTCTGGGGTGCTTTAAATAGTTTCTTCCTCAGAACTTTTCATATGCTATAGCATTACACATGTCGTAGCTTTTCTGAAAGTCGATCATGCGTCAAGCAAAACAGGACCATATCAAGATGGTGTTATTGCTCAGGGAAGAGAACTGGTGGCACGAGTACCTCCGTGTCTATAAAACCGTCTTGCTGTCACATATTCAACAACTTTGAAGCGTGCCCAGGAAAACTGTCCGAGGCAAGTTATAGTATGAGAATAAAGACTTGCTTGGCAGGCACCACAAGCCTTGTAGGTTAGGTACATGTCAAACAGTCTTGCAAGCAGATATTACCGAGCGGCTTAAGGAACTGGGTTTGTGCATCCATTTGACTAGGAGCAATCCACTTTGCAACAGCTCTGCAGTGGTTCGAATTTCTGAGCACTTCAGCAAAACCACGGCAGAGTAGAATACTCAAGAAAAATATAAAATCCAATCATAACTATTTTAAAGTTTTTGATCAAAAGACAAAGAGAGAAAAGTTAAATATAAATCTACTGACTCAAAAGCCACTGATACTAAGCGATAACCGTGATTAATAAAGGAAAGGATTTTTGTTGCTTTTGTGTACCTTGGTCTTTGATTCTACCACAGACAGACAGACAGACAGACAAACTGACAGACAGCTGAATATGCAGAAATATAAAACCGGAAATACACGCGTTGCTTTCAACAAATCTAGAGCACCATTCATAAGTGCAAGAGTTTGCCATGAAACTTCCAGCAGCATATATTAAAGATATTAGTGCCCCAAAGAACCATTAGTTGTTCAAACTTCACCACTCACAAACGTAAACCACTTACACTCGTATAACATATACACACAGCCACAACAACAAAACAAACCACAAACATTGCGACAAACGAGAGTACAGTGTCTGTATTTGTGATTAATGTCTCTTCCTGATGTCAAATAGAGACATTTATTTTGTCAATTTTCCTTGCGAAAAATCTTTATTTCCTTCCTTAATTTGTTATTTGACAAAAAGTTTGGTTTATTTTCTTTCACTGTGCCTCGCGACAAAATATTAGTTTCTGGTTTTAAACTGCCTTGCGACAAAATATTAGCGTAGCGTTTTAAGTTTTTAAACAAGTTATACAGACGCAAGCGCTTCATCAAAATTTAACAACTTGAAACGTTTAGTTTGTTCTTTTATTAGTACTTTACATTTGTACGAAGCCATAAGCTTATAGTTTCACACGAATATTCGTTCCTAAAACAACGATTATTAGTTATCGTATTTGAAAACTTTGCTATTTTCAAACAGTTAATAGAATGTTGTTTATTTTGTCTGCTAGTACAATATAATCCTTCGTTAAGCTTCTCGGATCAAACGGCTTATACAGCTCAACAGAAAGTTTTTGATAATCAAATTAGTTATTAAGAGTTGTCATTTTAGTTACTGCTAAACGTTTGCCAATGTGAATAATATAGTTTATTTTGACATTTTAATATACAGCTATTTGCGATTTTAAATATTATGGGTGCTTAGTTTTTAATACCTAGTTGCTTTCTTCAGCTCTGTTATTATGTTGCAAGTACTGAGGTAGGTAGCGCCGGGAAATGATCTACCACTGAACGAATTACCTTTTTTAACGAAAGAAATTATTGAAGGCTGTGAGCGGAGAAACACAACATTCCGTTGATGACTTGCCTTGGCGATGTACGACCCGCCCTGTGTAAATAATAATGAATCATGCGGCATAATTATCATAATGAATCGCCATCGATCAACCTCCAGTAGGCCATTGTGGCAACTGAACTAGTTCTGATCAGACTCGCCCCCCAACGCGGTTGTTTTGGGCCGCGAGAACTTTGCTTTCGAAACTGCAATTTTTTCATTTCGAACCAGCCATAAATTACGCTTAAAAACTTCTTCAAGAAATATCAAACACAAAAAGAGAGTAACAGTTTTCCTGTGTTGCAAGTGAATTCACCTACCAAAAACCAGCTTTAGCAACAAAATAAATGCTGAAGTTCTTTTTATTTGTTTTCGTCGATGAAAGCTTTTAAAAATGCTAATTTATGCTGTTTTGTGTTAGGGTCAAAAGAAATTTGTTGCTTGATGAATTCCAAAATTTTAAGTTGCTTTCCATTTGACCGGTCCGACCGTCCAAAAAGTTCTTGCCGGTTAAAATAGAAAGGTCCGGGGCCATTCAGAAAGAAGCTTTTAAGTTGAGACATTTTCCAAATACTACACCACGCAGCAAAAACTGGGAAGGCGCGCGCGTACATGTTTCCCGCCACAACTCTCCAAATTCCCGCGATTTAGCCGACCGGAACGGGAAAGCTGATCCACGAGCAGGGCAATTCTGGCCAGAACCAGTTCTGAGAACTCGTGCATGCCATATAAGAACTGGCCGGTCGGGCCGGTCAAATGGAAAGCGACTTCAGTCCAAAACACAAAAAGTGTGTTCAAAAGGAGAAATACGAAACAAGGCGTGTTAACTGAACCAGCGAGTATGTGAACATCGTGAAATAAAATGAACAAGTAGCGTAAGAGACCAAGTACAAAAGTGCAAAACGTTCAAATGCTACAATGGCCTACTCAACGACACTGGTGCTCGGACTGGGGGTGAAAATACTTGCATGCAGGGCGACAACACTTCGACTGTGATGGTCTTTCACTATTCTATATTAAGTTACCTAGCCATTATCATAGTTAAAACTTTAACTGCTTACTTTAAAGATTTAGAACTCGGCTACATTTTAGAGCTTGTTATCTTAAATAACTTTGTTATTTAAATGCGATAGTTTATTCAATATATTCTAAAATCATAGTGAAGAACACATTAGCTGATATTGACAAAAGCAAGATTTTTTATTTTCATATAATATTATTTTCATTGCATGAAGATAAGGTTTTGCTTTTGACTTATAACGGCCATGACTTTTTCTTCAACAACAATAAAAAATGATAATTAAGACAGTAATAAATAACATACATATAGCACATTTTTGTAAGCTCAAATGCGCTTTACAAACAGTTAGTCTTTTAAAAGCGGCTCACATATATTTTTCAATAGGAGGTTTCCCTTAGTTCACTGTTGGCAGATCACCGCAACACTGGGATAAACCTACTCGACAAGTGCTGCGTTTTGTTGGTGTATTTCATGCCATTCCTTTGAGCAACCTCCTGTTTATAGTAAAAAAAAGGCTCTAAGAAAAAATTGGATCGGACAGTCGACCTGTGTAACAATTACTGGCCACATAAAGACCGCACAAACACCGCGTCAAAACCTACTCACACCCATCATTCTGGTGTGGCGAAAATACATAATCCAAAACCAAAAAAAAAAAATTAAAAGTCTATGGAAAAACGATTTCCATTTTTAAAACACTCCGTTTATATAAAAACGTAGCATAGCAATTTAATAAAATTGAATATTCTTGGTTCGTACACTAGTCAGACACTGTTAGCTCACACAGAGATTTTTTTTAGTATGTCCCAGTCAAAAAATTTACATTTACTAAAACAATTTAAGTTGTTTTGCCGAATTTAGTTACATACTGTTCCTTAATTTAGTTTAATAAAAATCGACTGAGCGAAACCGTTATTCAATTATTCATTTAAATTTGTAAAAACTATTGTTTTAAATGAATTGCTTAAAATTTTAGTCAATTTTTCTCCGCTTGTTCAAGTTTATGAGCTTTAGGTATAGGAAGGGGTTGAAAACCTCCTCTAATTACAAAGAGCAGAATCAATTTTTATTCTGATTATCAAAGATGTTTGAAAAGATATGATCATAAATAGTGTTTCCATGCACTTACAACAAAAGCAGAAGCACATTCATCAGAAAATCACCTTCCCCTCCCTTGGGTTAAAATTTGAGACAAGGTGGGTTGGTTTAGAGTTAGGTTTAGGGGAGGGGTAGGTGGGTCGTTTTTGTCAAGCAACTTTGCAACAGTGCTTTTCTGCACCAACTCTGCTTTGATTGTGCTTCTATGTTTTTGTCGTTTAAGTCAAAAAGTTAACCCGATTAACTGAGGCAGAGAACAAGCAACGGAAAAAAGACCAACCATAATTCCTTTTTTTTCTGCTGGATTTCCATACAAAGTAAAAACTCATGAAAAACTTGTGTGTCACGTTTGGGACTAAATAACGCTCCGTTCCGATTTCCGTAACTGGTGTAAGTAGGCGATTGTCACGATCACAAGTAAACAATCACACAGACCACAACACACATGACTTTGTTAACGTACAGTGGTAATGACAAGTTCTGTTAGTAGTTAGGTACAAAAGCGTTTTCCCTGTTAGCTATCGACAGCAAGTTGAAACCTCTGTGAGCTTGCCTTAAACAGTCTCTCCTTAAAACGAGGCGTCATTAAACCAAGTTAGCCACCAAAAAGAAATCAAGAAGCTGCATTATTTTGTTTGAACACTTCCAATTTTTTGTTTCTTTTCGGCTTTTTATGTTAACCTCGTACAGCATCTAGTTTGTCTTTTTGTATCTTTATCATATGGCCAGAGAGAATCCCGCGAGTTGATTGGCTGCTGATAAGGCTGCATTAGTTGTTTCTCCTTTTTTATCGCTCTACTATAATTTGCAAGATTTTTCAATTTTTTTTTTAAACTACAGCCTCCATTCGAAAAAAATATTCACTAAATAATTTATTAACCTCATTCACTCGGTCCTTACTGAGAAATCTTAGGGATTTGTCTTGTTTTACGAACCTTACTACGCACGGTCCATGCGCCAAGACCTCGGTCCGAGATATAGGTTAATATAAGTGAATATTATAGATTTTAACGATTTCATGTGAACAAAAGGGCCGTTCGAACTATTTTCAAGTAATAAAAAGGGTTATTCGAACCACCATCGTCATGTGTTTTCATCACACTGAAGGATTTGAACCTCAAAGTAACAAAAAAAACACACACTCTCTCTCTCCCTGGCAGGAACTGCTGTCAGGAGACAGGAGATTCTGGCAGACATGAGATTCTAGTGACGACCTCTTGTTAAAAAGAAAAAGGAAAAACCTCTACCACTGAAACATTCCTTCCAAGGAATAAACTCACCCAGACAATAAAAAAAACTACCATCTGTAATGTTTCTAATATTAATTTGATAGTATCTACACTAAAACACTTACTTGAGTGACTTGCTTGAAGAGTCGGATCTCTTCAGCCCTTTACCATTCACTAAGCTTTGCTGCTCCTCAAATGCCGTCTTTTCTTTCTCGAATGCGTTTCTCTTCTCCTCCAGTTCTTTCAGCTGTTGATCCAGCTGTCGCCTCATCTGCTCATGCTTCTTGCCCAACTTAAAGAATAGAAGAATTGAACAAAAGGGTAAGCTGACAGTTTCCAGAAATATAGAAGGAAAGATAATCGACCTTCTATCATTCAAATGAGCTTCATTTATTTGGGTATTTAAAATTCCGCGCTTTTTTGGTATATTGCCTCTAGTTTGATTTAGTGAATATAACTATGTTGTCCGTATTCGGATTATCTTTCCTTCTATATGAACTTAAGGGTTCATCCTAATTCTAGGAGGATACTCACCATCCCTTCACAGTGGCCGAGATTAGGGTTGGAGTAAATTGTTTAAGTAATGGTCCGTGTAAGAACGAGAGAACCTTCCATTGTTCTGCAACATTTCGTTTTCCCCACACCAGAATGTTTAAACTTTCACACTGAGAATACATATATACAACACAGTTTTAAAGTAACAAGCATTGAAATTCTATTCTAAAGCAATCTTCAATTTGTGCTTTAATATTTAAGCCAATCATAGAACTCCAAAACAAACGGGAAGAAAACCTTTTTATTTTCAATGTTCCCCACATAGAACTTTTCTTAAATTCAAAAACAGAAATGTTTCAATTAGAAAGGAACAAATGAGCAGACTGGAAAGAAATACATTAACTTATTTATGAGAATATTGTCCATTCTTAAAATTTAGCCAATCAGATCAACAGTTTAATAATTGCCGAATTAGCACCTTTCTGCATTCCATTGCCGTTCACATCTCTCGTTCTTACGCGGACCATTACTTAAACAAGAAACCGCGCTGCAAAAGGGTTCAAAATTAAATTTTGAAGCAAAAGGCGGTTCAACTTCTCTCTGGGCGATAAACTTAGAGGAAACTCATAACCGTTAAAAACTAAGCATTCGAATCCATTATTTCTTAGACACCATAGTCGTAAAACGTAAGCAAGATTTTTTTCCGTTGTGTTTTTTGTTTAATAAAGAAATTTTGTACCTTTAAGGCGAAGTTTCCCACCTATATTTTTTCGTTCATAAAAAATCGCGTATTTCCTTTTTAGAGACTCAACACACATTTTGAGGCTTAAAAAATCAAATCCCGAGAACTTCGAGGTTTGATCAATATCAAGATATTTTCAAATCCAAAGTAATAACTGATGATGGGCAGAAAGCCATCTGAGCTAGCTAGAACAACGCTTGTCCAATAAATAGTTGTTGTTGATATTCAATTTGTTTTTCGGCATTTTTGTGTTTACCTCGGCTTCTGAATCTTTGAGTTTCTTCTTTTTCTCTTTCACCTTCATCTCAAACACTTGCTCCATCTCTTGTTCCATTTTCTTCAGTTTTGCTTCTCTCTCTTCTTTCTCGGCCTCTAGCTGCTCCAGGGGACTTCTACTGAACGAAGCACTGAAATTTACAGTAGAGACCAAGAAAAAGTTACTAAACATTATAACTAAGGGCAATTTTGCTAATACTGTCTAATGCCATAAAACTATAGTATGAGGGTTTCTGTCTTTGCTATTTACGAGTAACCGTCATATGACTAATGGCTTGAGACAAAGATTTCTTTGTTTAAGGTCCCCAAGGTGTTTAGATTTGAAAAGGTTTGTTTGTAAAACATTACGTCATCTGAAATCTGCTCATATCCGAAGGCTATAATAATGGCATAGAAATTGTGGTTAGTTTAAATTTGAATTGAAATATAAGGAAATGTAAAATGCCTGTTTGTCTTTGTGTTTTGAGTCTTCTGATAAAAATAACGAGGTTTGTTAGGCTTGGCAGTGCAGTCTGGTTGCAACACAATGAACTCTGGGTAAAGGAGAATTGAGTGAAGAAATTGCAAGTATACAAAGGTTTAATTGTCAATTGCTGCTTTTTTGCTTTGCAGCAACTACATCATAGTCATTTTCACATAACTGCTACATACATTGCTCCAAATTAAATGCTGGTGAATTGTGCAATTTCAAGCAGTTATATAGATGTAAAGTTCTTAAATTAACTAGTAAGTAAATGATTTAAAATATAACAAGCACTATCACTTCTATAAGGCTAAATTATTTAGTTTTTGTTGTACAATACTATCTGAACAGCTTCTCACAAAATATAGTAAATCTAATTGCTAATTTGCTACATCAACCCCTGATCCACATTCTATTTCATCAACTTACTTTGTAGGTGTCGATGGAGGTGAGCCTACAGTCATTGAGGCCAGCTTGTCACATCTGTAGTTCTCATAATGAGTATCATTGGTAACTTCCTTTAGGTCTTGCATGTGTGTTCTACAACACAAACAGTGTTAGAATGATAACTACAATTAATTTTATGCTTTTCAAGACATTACAAAGTTTTCTTCAACTGTTTGTTCAATTTGGGATCTCCGTCAGGCCCGTCCAATGGAGAGGTGCTAAAAAAAGCTAAATCCTTTCTTGAGTCTAAGTGGCTCATTAGGCCAGCACTTATCTCCAGTTTCCGTAGTGTTAAGTGGTTGAGTGTCTTTGAATCCCCCTGGACAGAATACTAATGACTTGTGTCTCAGGTTAGCCCTAAGCAAAACTGGTACTCATTTATACAGCTGAGTTTACTGGAATAAAATCAGGTAAAGTGTCTTGTTCAAGGACACAACACAGGACCAGGACTCAAACTAGTGACCATAAGATAATGAGTTGAGCCTGCTGACTGCTCGGCCACTGAAAGCATAGAGGTGCAGTCAGTGTTTAATTCAAAATTGTTCTAACACAGCCCCCCCCCCCTGCTTCCAGTGGGCCTGTCCTTTACCAAGCACTGTCCTGTAGTACAAATTTTCCTTGCATGTCATGCACTGCAAACAATCCTGATTTCTTGCAGCTGTGTACAATGGCAGGGATCTCACAGGAATCAGACATGCATGCCTCATTGGTTGCTCAAACTTAAGTTCCAATAAACTACCATAATCATTACAACTTCTAGAAACATTACAAGTAACTAGTGAATAAAAGAGTCTGCAAAATAATTATAAAAAATGATACAGAAAGCCTGTATTCATCCCCCCCTAACACCCAAACCTGATTGAGTTAAAGACTTTCCAAACATAATAAGAGAAAAAAAGCAAACAAATTATTTTAAAGCACAGGTACTGTATTTTTTAGGTTACCGTTTTACTCACCCTATTCGTTCACAAAATTATCTCTGAACTACCCCCTGGTAAAATATTTTACTCACCATATTTATTACTAAAACTATCTCTTGACCACCCCCTGGTAAAATGTTTTACTTATGCACTTTTTTGTTCAAAAAAAGGTTATTGTTTTTATGGACCAGTACCCCCTGGTAAATGTTTTGCTCACCTTATCAACATATTTCTTAGTGCAACAAAATCACAGTGTTCTATGTTTTCAACTGAAAAAAAAACAAGAAAGGAGAACAATTAAAACACAACAAATTACGTGGTACATATGAATTCAAGTTTGCTGAAAAGGAACTTCTGATGAATTAAAGCTGTCTTGGTCTCATTGAAACTCTAGTTTTGCCTGAGTTAATAAACCACAAAACTTTTTTTTTTCAATTGCGAATAAATAATGATTTACACGACTTAACAGAATCTAAACAAAAAGACTTTTCTCCCTCACATAAAGCAGCTTTTCACCCCTTCTTTGCTTTGATTTTTGGAAGGAAAATATAAGAAATACATTGATCCTCACTAAATGAAGTTCTCACAAAAATTTCCTGCATACAGTACAAGATTAACTGATTGAGGTTTCTGCCTCGCATTTATAAGCACTACCCAGGCTAAATGGAAGACTACAAGTACAAACCTTCTGCCACACCCCAGGGGTATACGCGAGCTCTAACTCTTTTACCATTTACTTCTAAAACTGTGTTACTGCCAACCACAGCAAATGGAATTTTGTCCTGAAAAAGCAGTATAATTAGTTTTAAAAACAAAATCAACTCTAACATACACCTGTTGTTTGTACATTCCATGAACAGTATTGTTTATACACTTCAACTACTACTACTAATGAATATCACTGTATAATCAGGCTTCAAAACTCTCAGCTGTAATGCAGCAATTTGCCCTGCTGCCCAGCACCGATTCTGCTGTAGTGCCCATGAAGAACAAATTTCACAGCAAAACTTTGCCTGCCTTTTTTAAAAGACTTCTGATGTGCCCTTTTTGTGGAATATCTGTTTTTAAGACTGATTGAAAAAATCCTTGGAAACAAAATAACTCAAAGGTAACTAATGCTAATAAACTAGTTTTGACCAAGAATTGTTCAACATTATCCTAATTAAGATAGACAAAATATCAACACATGTTACACTGGAGTCAACAGAATGTAAATTCATACTTTGCCTTGAGGCCCTCAGAAAAAAATTATGTTGCCTTGGTGCCCTATCAATTTCTTTAAAAATTTCCCGGGGCACTCTTTTCAAAACATGCATGCAAATTACCAGAATTTCTCTTCACAATGGCTCTAATGAGTCGCGCAGAAGAAAGGAACAAAAATTTATTTTCAAACTTGGCACCTTGGCTCCGAATGGAATTAAGAGCGGTTTTCATCTGTCTGGTTCTAATTCGGTTTTACTTTTTACCAATCGCCTTTCACCTCATTGCATATTCTTACTCATTTGCTAGCTATAAAAGACCTTTATTCTCCTCACTTTTTCAGATGCTCAGACGAAGGGCTAACACTCGAATCGTCAGCTTCTCTAACTTCATTTACGGCGTTGATAATTTATTTATCAAATCTTATCACGAGTTTATTCCCAGGTGGTGCCCTGTACTTCAACAAAATTGTTTGAGGTAAGTACTGCAGCGCCAGACTCTGAAAGGGCGGGTTCAAAACCATTACCACAACTTCTGCTGCCACTAAGACTACTGCTACTGGTCAACATCCACTACTACTTCTACTACTGCAGGGGAGTTAGGATGGCCGAGTGGTTAGTGCTCGTGCCTCCCACCTCTGTGGACCCGGGATCAAATCCTGGGTTTGCATGTGGGCTAAGATTTCTCGATCTTCTTCTGACTCTGAGGGTTTTTCTCCAGGTTCTACGGTTTTCCTTCCTCCACAAAATCGGCTTTCACGCTGAGATCTGTGCTGTCAAGCGATTAAACAAAAGCCACTGGCTTGGGAGAATGGGCAACCACTCCCAGCGTAACGACGATAAATAAAGATTTATTATATTATTATTTTACTTTTTTATAACAATCAATAACAATAATAACACAATAACAGTATTATCAACACTAAAAATCTTACCCTCATACTAACAGCATTGAGGTCCTCATCATCTTCGCTTAGGTCAGGAAATCGATAGATTCCAATTTTGTTTTCCTCAATCTCTCTCAGTATCTTTGGAGATGAAATCATACTGCATATTATTCTATTTGCACTAGCTAGTCTTGGGGAAAGAACAGCAAGTTATACTACCTAGGACTAGAATTACACTAGTCCTACAGTGTTGTTTTAAAAAAAATTAGGCTAACCCTATCTAATGGTTAGTAACTAGCATTAAATTACAATTCGGTGAAAGTAGCAGAAGCTAGCTATAGCATTTGTCACAAATAGTAAAGGGCAAAATTTTCGAACGTCACTCGGCAAAAATAATGGTCACTAGTATTTGTAATACTAGCTGCTACACTATGAATCATTACCTATAATTATACTGATCTTATCCTAGTGTGGTGTTGTGCACTACTTAAAAAAATCTATTTAATACAATTCATATTTAAAAAATAAATAATTAATGAGTTGGTACTTCTTTACCATTTATTTTTGTTTTTCTAACTGTCCCTTTTGCAGCATCCTTTTATCTTTTCATCCCAAAGGGAATAAAATTATTATTTTGTACATTCTTAACAAAACTAAAAATCCATTTTCCTCCCTGCAAGTTTTACAACTAGCCATGTTTGTTGCACTTATATAATACTGCGCAGTTTGAGGTTACTTTATGGCTAATGAAATCTAAAAATGACCATACAATAATTATACTAACTAAAGTACCCTCTTATTATTTAATTAGGCCTTCTAATGAGAACTCTCTAAATAACCACTAACCTGCTTCTTAAATCGCTGGCATTCCTCAGTCGTTAACGAGTCTGCTTTTGCGATTACTGGAACAATATTGACCTAGATAATTCAAGTGTATTTAGCAAGTTAATTTTTCCTGACTTCTAGTACCAATGTACATGTTTAGCACTATTTTATCATGTTCAATGACATCCTTGTGGCTACAGTAAAACCACAAACTAATTTAAATGAGCTACAAATTTTAAAGCAGTTTTCAAACTCTACAAGACCAACAACAAAGTACAAGCTACTTCCCTACTGACACAGAAGCTAAAGTAGGTTTATTTAATGCTTTCCAAGATTCAGGGTAAAATTTCATAACCTTCTTTTGAATATATACCCCTGAGTGCTGGACACATGCTGAATCCTTTCTTTAAGCATAACTTTGTTTACATGGTATAGTAGTTGACAATCAAGTCACATATAGCTTTGAGGAAAGGAGGGGATAAGGATTGCAGTTCTAACTGATCACATGTTAATTAGTTTCAGTCAAAAAGCTGATCTCGAACACTCATCTACTGCAGATTATCCCAGAGTCTTGTTACACAGCTGAGCTGACCAGAAACAATTGTTTAAAGAGTCATTAAGGTAGAAACACAATGGTCTGGTCCAAGTTTCAATTTAAGAAACTTGGGTTCAAAAGAGAACTCTGACCAACCTTCTGATGTAGTCTCTTCATAAACTCGATATCCAATGGTTTTAACCTGCCAGCAAATGATACAAGGACATTACGCTGTTGATTTATGTAGAAACACTGATCGGCACCACAATTTTAAAAGTATTAATTATTACTACTACTAATAATAATGACTTTATTACAGCATATCCATGTTCATGGCTCTTCATCTGTAAGGAGGGGTTGGCGCAGTGGTAAGATATCTGCCTCCCAATCCTGAGGTCCCCAGTTTGATCCCCGGCCTGGTTGAGGGTTGAATATTTGGACGACCTTCTTTCCCACTAAAAGGCCACTCACCTTTCCATCCTTCTGGGGTCGGTAAATGAGTACCAGCATACATGGACCGCTTTGAAGCGGCTGCCTGAGGCGCCTATATATGCTTCCGGTCCGCTGGGGGTTAACCGATCATTGTAAAGCGCCTTTGAGCATCCATTCGGAAAAGGCGCTATATAAATGCACCACTTTACTTTTACTTTTAATGAATAGACCTCTAATTACATAATATTATAACAATATAAAAATACATAGTATGAAACTTCTCACTAAGCTTGAAATTTTCAATAAAATTCATAAACACCCTTAAGTACTATAAGATTGAACAATAATAACAATAAAATTAGTGTACATTTTTTCTTCATAATATCTTTATCAAAAATTAGTTTTTCTTATTGAAAGACACTTATTGTCTGAGAACTAAAGTTGTAAGAGAGATTGCTAGACAACTTGGAAACTGACACAAAATTAATCTGGATTACATTTTGCAATACGTACGTGTGGCCAGTTGGTGCAATGAAATACAAACAACAATGTACTCTGTCATCTGGAAACTGTGTCCTGTGCACTCTTGACTCTGCATTCAAATACTGTTCAAACTTGGAATCTATATATTCTATTACTGGTTTCCAGCTAAGAAAAAAACAGGAAAAGACACATTAATTTTTTAGGGGTTTTGTTACAACTGCAGTTTCTTGAAAGAAAAAAAGGGGAGAGGATCGATAAAAACAACATAATTTGATCTGTTTGTTTAAATTAAACAAACACATTAAAATGCAAATTTCCATGTATAATTTACACACATGCCACTGGAAGACAATATTATTGTAAACTAATTCTAGACATGGGCTAAATCCGACTGTCCTTAGAATCTCACAACCAAACTCCCAGCTGACTCTGTAGCTCAGTTGTTAAGGGTAACAGAGATTTTTTTTGGTAAGTTGTGGGTTTGAATCCCACCAAAGTCAGATATTTTGAATCTCTTTTCTTTGTGTGGGTTTAGGGGGTTCTTTGTTGATGCTGTAAACTGGCAAAATTTGGATTATTCCTTGATTCCAGTGGCAAGGCCTCACTCAAATCTATAAGCTCTACTTACAGTATTACTGTTCTTCACTTCTTCTCAAAGTACTCCAAATTTTTCCAAGTTAAAAAAGCTATTCTTAAGAAAATCTGAAACTATTCATGACAAATGATTGGCCTATGATTCTTCTTTTGTTTTGTGAGTTATCTACCGTGGAACCACTGCAATACCTCCAATCCTCCGTAAGAATGAAGACAATAGGATACTGTATACTTATGAAACTTCTTCACAAAAGAGATGCTTTGACCCAGCTGCCAACTTATCCCTCCCCCCCCGCCTTTTTTTTTGTCCATCTACCTTAATACCACTGATAATACCGGGCCTAGAACCAGGAACCAGGTCAGTTCACTATGCTATTTCACATTAAATAGACTACACAAGATGGGGTTTTCTATAACTCAATATATTAATCAATGAGGCACAAAGCAATGAGTTGACTAGTAGATTCCAAGAAAATGACAACACATAGTCTAACTGTTTTAGTAGAAACCAACTGTCTAGTATACTACTTTTGAGTTGAAACTGATAAGAACAAGTGTTTAAAGAATCTGCCATTGTTTTTTGTTTAAAAAGAGTAGCAGTTTTATTACTTATTGTCTATCCAGGGTTCTTCCGCTTTTCTCGAAGCAAAATTTATGGACTTTTTAAGACTTTTTAAGGTAAGATTACTGGTTTTTGAGGACCTAAGCCAAGGGACATCAACCACCAGAACTGACCTAGAACATGACTTTTTACGATACTGTGCAAAAACTGCACAAAGTGCTGTAGGGATCTCCAGGTACTGCTTGAAACCACCCAGTAAACTCTGCCCTTTCAAGACAAGATTCTTGGAAAATGCATTTCCTGGGCATTGTTATTTATCGAATTATCATAACAAAGAAAAAGCAAAAATTTAATGAATTTTTAAGGACCATGACTGACTTTTGTAAAATTTAAGAACTTTTGAGGCCTCAATTTTTGGAAAGTGAAATTAAGGACTTTTAAGGTTTTTAAGGACCCCGATGAACCCTGTTAATCATTCCTATTACAGTGAGTTAGGTTAGCTATTAAACCAGATTGCCCAATTCATGTTAACTAGTACATGCTAATTCAATGGTTTCTTTTAGTTATGGTTACACCACGTGCTTTATTCTTACACAACGCTACAAAAATTAAATTGTCAAAAATTATATTTGTACGCACCAATCAGTGTTGTCTACTGCATCACCAAACCCTGGTGTATCCACGACTGTCAGTCGTAGCCTCACCCCCCCCTCCTTCAACTCAACTGTAGAGGGGTTGACCTGGTTATAAAATAACATACAGAAAGAATGACTGAGAGACATAAGCTTTGGCTCTGGTGAAGTGTTTAACAGAAAAAGTAATGCATGTATCAATGCAAAGCCCGGGAGGGGGGAAGTGGATGTGGGCATAGGGTGGGCATTTGACACAATTTTTAGGCCCCTGGGCTGGGCATTTGACAATACTGGCCTTCCCGGGAGGAGGGCATTTGATCGTTGTCAAGCCCAGGAGCAGGCAGTTGAGTATGAGCCTGGGAACGAAATGGCCATGTCATTGCAAGGAGACTGGATCGAGACCTCGTCATCGACTCGTGGATCGTCAAAATGCCGCTTCCTGTGCCATGATGGATGCCCAGGAGTGGGCAGTTGAATTTGAGCGTGGGAACGAAATGGCCATATCATTGCAAGGAGACTGGAATGAGACCTTGTCATCGACTCGTGGATCGTGGGAATGCTGCTTCCTGTGCCATGATGGGTGATCAGATTTCGGTAAGTGGTAAATATCTGTCATCAATCTGTGTTATTGTTGTCCATCCTTTGTCTATCTTATAATAATCTTTAAAGATATATTTTCATACAATGATTTATCGTTCATTGTTTCGATTTCCATTATGGGTCATTTGTTCATTTTGTTGACTTGATTGCACAAGTGTTTCATTTGTATCCAGGCAGGTTAGCAAATTTTGTATCATATACTTTCAAAATACTTGTGTCTCAATGGAGGACGACCGACTCGTACAAACTGCGAATTATGTCATGACCGCTGATTTCACCTTGTTACGCGGGCCGGGGGAGGGGAGATTTGATGTATTTTGTGTTCCTGGGGTGGGGACCTTGAACTTAATTTGATGATTTTTCAATGCCCAACCCATGGGCATTTTACAAAAATTTAGGGTCACACACACAAACCCCCACCCTTGCCCACACCCCCCCCCCCCCTGGGCTTTAAATTGATAGGTGCATAAGAAAAGCTAGATCATTTCCCAGAGTTCTAAGTACAAAATTCAACACGCTTTTCATATTGTAATTTTGAAGACAATAACATGCAGGTGATAAGTGTGGTACATTCCAATGTGCAATAATTTTTGTTTGAATCAATAATGTCCATCATAATCACACTAGTCTTGCCCTTCTCTTCAAGCTTAAAGTCCCTAATAGCTTCACTGCTATTTAAAACAACAAGCATCTCTTGAGTTAGTGTCCTCATTTGTTCATTACAAACAAGCTAGAATCTCCCATCCAGTTAGTACTTACTGAGACAGTCTTCTTCATTTTCTCCTCTACAGTTGGGTATGACGAAGGTGTGTATAGGTCAGTCAGAAACAGAGAATTCAGCAGTGTTGATTTACCTAGGCCACTTTCCCCTGCAAAAAGAGGTTGCAATAAATAAAAATTTTAAAAGTTAGAAACAATCATTTCCTTTCACGTGTTCCTTGAGTACTTTAAATGAATGATCCTGGTAAACAACAGCTGGAAAACGAAATTCTCCTAAGTTGGTTTTCATTCAATATAGGTAAACTTATTAATTTTACTAAATAATATCATAGTTCATAACAATTGTTTGTCTAACATGACAACTTTAGGCAGGATCGACAGGATAATTATAATCAATCAATTAAAGTCTTTCCTACATTTTAGGGGAACAGTTATTATGATAAAAATAGACTGCCAATGCACATGCTGAGCCTTAAATTGTATAATTGTAGTCTTGAACTGGAGTTAAAACAATAATTTAATTCACAAATTCCAACAAGAAAACTTAATTCAAGAGGTGTGTTATTTGTTACATTTTAAAACCCTGTTCCTCCACGCTTGAATTTGTGAATATTGTCCTTCAGTTCCAGACTAAGAATGAGCTATTTTTGTATCAGCATGCAATAGTTTATTGATTATAATTGGAACCAGTAGTGCGACTCCCTATAATCATTTACGCAGCAGGTTACTTGAACTATAATGAGTATTGAGAGTTAAGTATACCAGTCTGGAAACTAGTAAAGGGCAAAGTGTTAAATTTCAAAAACCTATGAAAAATTTTGAACCAATTATAGCAAATAAGATAAAATCATCCCCTTAAAATGATAAACTTTGAGATAATCACCTAAAGCAGCAAGTCTAGCTAATCTGGATACTGAGTTCAGCCAAAAAGTCTAAGTAATATAACATAACACTGAAATGGTGCAGCATAAAGAGTTTGAAGCAGCTCAGAAACTGAAGTATTAAGTCTCAAGTCTTAACCATTTTAGCCCATGTCTGACAGTTTTATTATTAATATCTAATTTCTCCTTACATAACTCATGCAAAATATTTCTTTTTGTTAATGAGAAAAGAGAATTAACAAACATAGAAAACTAGCAAGGATGAATAAGCAAAATTCTCCTAAACTGGTAACAGGAATACATCATTTGGTGTATTTAGGGACGAAAGGGTTAAAAACAACCATAAATTTGGGTGAACACATTAATTTTATAAGGAAAACTTTTCAATTACGCTTCTTAGTTGACCAGAAGTGTTCATAAAGATTCATAAAAACAAAATTCTAGGTACATGTACTTGTTCATATAGATCTGGGTACTTAAGTTAAGTCATTAAAATAAAAACACTTCTGGCAAATCTATTTCCTGTATTAGTCATGTTAGAAAGCACACCATGCCGTCTTTAACACAGGTGAAACACCTTTATTTGGCTAGCTTTTTATCCACCTATCTAGAGCAGTCTTCTACATCAACAGCAACTGCTAACCTTACAGCCTCAAATGTGAAAATTATTGTAGAGAGGTGGACAAGGGTCCACATTGTTTAAAAGTCAGTCTAATTCAATGACTTACAAACATTGCTCAGAATTTCAAATGACACAAACATATTAACTACAAATTTCCAAGCCAAGTTAGTTAAAGAAATTTATAAATTTGCAAGAAACATGAGCATGGATTTCAAAATAACTTAAACTTGGGTTAGGGTTAATTGCTCTTTGAACAACCAGGGCCCAGGAGACTTAACTCATGCAGAGCTGGGGAATATGGCTTAAAATGCACATTCATAATCAAGCTGTTTGAAATTTTGTTTATTCAACAACTAGAACCAGAACCAAAAACAAATCATTGACATTTTCCTTCATTCAATGGGAGATGTCAACAAGAACAGAACTGAATTTATATTTCCAGCAAAGAATTTTTCATGAACCCCATGATTTTAATAACTGCTGTCTTAATTGGAGTTGGTAAACAATTTAATTATTTATATCAAACAAAACAATTGTTCATAAATAGACTCTATTCTTCGCTTCTGATTATTAGAGTTTTTCGTCTGGATTGAAATTGATTTGCTTGACGAACCATATGAATTAATGTTAAATAATCCGAATTTCGTGTCTTCAACGCTGATAATAAGTTCCTTGCACGTCTTAAAACCAATTATGTTGTAGTAAAAACTAACCACTTCCGGAATATCTTTTTCAATAAAACTTTAAGAAATAATAATCCACTCAGGTATGCAATCTAAAGTCTTATACTCTCTTATAATAGGACTGTTGCATTTATTACACACCCTGAAACTAGTGGATCTGTTTTTGTACTTGTAACTACTAATAAAATAAGTCAAGACTCAAGTGCTTACGGCAACGATTCGTGACAAAACGCAGACGCTTACATACGGACTGCTCCTATTTTTTCGTTTTGGCGGTAGCTGTTCGATGGCGTCTAAATATTTCGAACTACAATCTTCTAATTTTAAGCTCGAAACTCCATTGAAGCACTTTAAACATTGAAAATTACTTTCACATCTTAGCTGGCATACCAAGAATTAGTCGGTAAATCAAACTGCAAATCTACGAAACTTATATTATTTCGCAAAGGAAAATTATTCAATATTTCTTAACCAAACGGAGGAAATAAAAAAGCTTTTCCGTTTTACACATCAGCCGCAATAACCCTCCTTAATCCAAACAATTTCCTGTTATCTTTGCTACTGACAGATGAGCGAGTGAAAAGCGATGTGAAAGAATTTCACACACAATACATGTTCACCTGCGAGATTCCATTCAAACAATTGAAAGAGACGCTAAAGAAATACAAATCGCCGTAAACTTAACCTTTTTGAATCTTGAAAATGTACTTTTCCAGAACGATCGTTGTGAGTGGTATTAAATAAACGTCATGATTTTAGAGCCAACTTCAATATGAGCCTAGAAATTTACATATTGGTTCTGATGTACACTTACCTACGACCATAACTGTGAACTCGAACCCTTTTTTTACACTTTTTCTAAAGACTTGGTTAGGAAGATTCGCAAACCCCACATATCCTTCCATCCCTTTTGCGCTCTGCGAAAAGCGAAAAACAAAATTGTTATCGTAATTTCATATTCTGAACCCCAAAGTTGGTTTACAAATAAACAGAAAGGAGAGAATTGAAGCATGAACGGTACACATATTTCAGCACCTACCGCTTTGAATTTCGCCGTTGAGCGTCGATAGTTCATGATTTGAAGGACACCGGCCGCCACAGATGAAATTGCAGAGAACAACAGTTAGCATCGATGAGGCAATCCTCTATAAATTACTAATGGCCTAGACATTGAAGTTCTTAGCAGTATCCATCGAATTGAGACGACTCATTGGACTAAATGGTCGCCGATAATCGACCAAAGCATGAGTGAGAAAGCACGCAAAACGTAGATTTGGCAATTCATTAGAGAGAGCTAACTAGCTAAAAACAATCTCGGGGGTCTGGATACTATTAAGAACTTAGACAATTATTTCCTTACCCATTTGTATGGGAAAATCCTATCCCTTCAGCAGTTCTACTTTCAAAGTGACACACACACCTCGCGCTGAACTCTCGTTTTGCCCGCCTCAGGTTTGCGCATGTGCTCACCAGGGGAGTGGGCAGGTGAGTGTTTTGTCGTCTTGAAACACCCCGGAAATCACGTTTTGGCTGAGATGTAACGCTTTCCTTTCTCAAAGACCACAATAAATATAACTCTTTGCCTTTTTAGTGTCAAAATACAGTGAGATTTGAGGCAAATCTATTGCAGGGTTGAATGATGAAAGTTTTACACGTTATTTTTCTATTGGAGCAGAAAATAACCGAGGGGGGAGGATTTGAATAGAATCAACACCTGTTGCTTCAAACAGCTGTTTTTTACGCGCTTTCTTTTAGATTTTCTTGGCTTGATCTCAGTAAAGTAGGGCGTGGCGTGATTTGTACATGAAAAAGAAGATGAAAATTCAAAAATTGGGCAAAAGTTATGCAGAATTTTTTATTTCAGCATCTGTCAAAATCAGCGCTTTTTTGTCCTTCTGTTTTTCAAAAAAGTTCAGTAAAAGCTCGTGAAATATAATGACTATACGTGTAGCGTCTTTCCATTCTGTTTGACTTCAACTCATTTTCAAAACGTTAAAACATTCTGTTTACACACTCTGGAAATGTTTCAATAAACTACATTAATTGGCTATGCTCAAAAGTAAAACAAAGACTTATGCAAATATGGCTAGGTTCAACATGGCACGGAGGCTGAAAACTTAAATTTGTACCCAGAAAAAACCACCAAAGACGAAGGCAGTAATCCTTTAGATAGTAAATGTTATAGGTTTCCTGCACCCGTATTACGGATCACTTTATTACTGTCTTGCGATTGTCGGCGACGAAGTACGCTTTTAATAAATTGTGTTTTTGTGGCTGTAAAGAATAATTGATTCAAATTTGTTTTGGTGCTGTCTGTCTGTCTGTCTTCGCTTTATACGATCTGATATCAAATTGTTTCTTAACCCCCCAAAAAATTAACAAAAGTTATCAGTTTTTAAATAAGTACTCTCAAGTTGAACTAAAAAACATAACTTTATTAATGAAATCGACTTAAACACGACAAATGTATCTAGCTTTAATTGTCTAAAAACAAGAATATGCAAACGATCTATAACAAAAGAAGGCGGGAAGAACAAAAAGGTTCCTACTTATGGTGTCAGGCCTCAGCAAGTGGACAAAGAAACTGCTGTACAATGGCTATTGGTTCAGTTTCATTATAATACTTTAAAACAGAAAGTGGAAGCAAGAAAGCTTTTGAAAACCATAAAACACTGGAGTCAGTAAAAATATCATTCATTACAGAAAACGCCAGGGGGGACACTCCCTTGAACAGTGGGTAGGGGTGCTCGAGGAACTTTTAGGGTCGAAAATAAGACCCTCCCGTACATTTTAGGGTCTCTGGCAGACTCCGTACCTTTTAGGGTAAGATATTTCGTTTTGAAAATTTAAGAGATCATAAAGGAATGTAAGAGTTGGAAATCTGGTTCATAAACCAGAGAACGATTTCTGCGCGCTCGCGTTAGCGAGAAGTTGGTCCAATAATTTCCCGGTCATGTATGGGAAGTTATTGGACCGATCTTCAGCCAATCAGCGCGCGGGATTTGCAATGTCATAATATTATTTATTAACTAAAACGATCCAATGATTTAGTAAATATTGCTTCTCTAAAGCTTTCAAGACAAACTTGTGGTCGTACCGTTTAGGGTATGAAATCAGTCTCTCTGTTAATTTATGCGTACCTTTCAGGCTTTAAATCCGTTTGTCGGACATCTCTAGCCACTTTTCAGGAGAGATGGGTAGGAGTGCTCGGGGAGATCCATTGATCATCAGATGCAGGTCTGACGTCGCATGGCTGTCTTGGCTCTCCAAAAAATAGAGTTACAAGCATCTCCGGGTTCTAGTCTAGATAACCTGAGCCCTCTTGTAGGACCTCCCTCCGAACAGCTCTTGCATGGCCCAGGAACCTCAGTTCCACATGTAGGGAGCCAAGACCCCTACTAACCCATGACTCGCTCTGCTGGACGTGTATGGTAGGCCAGCAACCACCTAAGGCGAACAGTACTTGCCTCGATAAAAATTTTGAAAAGAAACAGCGTTTTTAGAAAAAAAATGCACCGTGCCAGTTTCACACAGCAGTTTCAAAGAAATTAAAAAAAATTTTTTTTTTACTTTTTCGATTAAAGCTGTTGTCATTTATGATCTCAGAAATCGAATAACCGAAGAACATTTCTGCGTCTAGGCATATATGCTTTTTAATAAGAGAAGCGATGGGCTCTGGGGACGAGAATGTAACAGGTTAACCTTTAAGCTCGAACTCAGGGTTTGTCAGTGAAGAAAACAAGTTTTCTTAGTTGGCATTCAGCATTTTGATGAATACAATATCCGGCGGAACCTGTGGGGAACAACATTTTTTCGGACGAATGTGTCTCTATAGGCCCGCCTTGTTGCAACCTTGTTAAAGTTCATTGCTTAGTTGTATTTTTTGAACGTTACTGAAATTCATTTTTTTTTGCAATCAAGCCAAATCAATCTCTATTTGCATGTATGCATCAGCCATATGACAATAGATCCTTCAGTCGTGTTTCGAAACCGTTGCTAGAAATAGAATGTCGGTGCACGTGTTCAACTGAAGTAAAATATTCATCAATTTCCGCGAAAAAAGGGGTTTTGAAATGTCCCCAACTCAGTGTGTTGTTTCGTTTAAAATTTCATGCAGCTCCTCTACATATTCTAATCAGTACACGTAACTCGCGCCAACGCCCGACAGTCTATTTTTGTCATGCAGCGGAAATTACAATACAAAGTGGTTAACGTCCCAATCAAGCTTATTTTTGAAGTTTTCAGATGAAAAGTAGAATCTTTAATAATAGTAACTTTCGAAACAAAACCTTTCCTCGCCGTTCCTGTTACAGACTTGAAAGGTGCAATGATGACGTTAGCAGGAGGCATAATTATGATGTAGCATATGAGGCATGAAGCAGAGACAATCTTTTTTATCTCTCTTAACTTTAATTAAAGAATTATTCCCTTAAAATTGTTTGAACCAAAAAAAAATTACGACATTTTTTAAAAGAAATGAAATTTTTATACAAAAACCACACAACTCACTGCTGCTACGCCACAGGCCTGCTCGGTCAAAATTTACATTCCAATCTTTTTTTGGTTAAAAAGCATACTTAGACGTAGAAGTTTTCTTTGGTTATTCGAATTTTGAGTTGATTGTCGCAATTGATAACGTACAATTTTAATCCAAAAAGTAAAAAATTAAGTTTGATAGGGACTTTAAGTGCATGCTAAAGATTATATGATATGGTGAAACCCAACGAATAATCATTTTGCCGGTCATCTTTAAATGCATTTTCAAGACTGGTTAACACGTAGCGAAAACTGTTTAAAGTTTTCAAAATTTTAACTTGCCATATTAATTACAGCTTTCATTACTCATTGCTCAGCAAACACTTCAGTACTAACTTGTACAGTCAGTTTGTACGTTAAAAGCTGGTTAAACCTTTGAGCAGTTTCATGTGGATGTTGTAATAGCTCGTTGTCTAGAACATTAACATATATAAATTCCTATTTAAAAATTGCTGTTGTCAGTGTTATATTAATGCTAAAGTGTTTATTAAAAATGGTATGTCAATTTACAGAATTAGCAATGATAAGAGGGCTATATCGGGGTTCATATGGTTGTAATTAGGGATCAAATATCAATTGGGCTAAAATCAAGGATCAGAGTGCTGGGAGTTGTGATCAAAGATTACTCAATTATAATCAAGGATGGCTGTACGTGTTCAAGGATCAGGGGCCGGTTGTTCGGAAACCGATTAACTTTGGTCCAGGATTAATTCTTAACAAAACCTATTGGTTGTTGTGGGAATTAACCCTGGATTAGGGCTAACCGTCTTTTGAACAACTGGGCACTGAGGACTAAATCACGAAGCACTGCGCCCTGGTCCCTCAATCTCATCTCTGATCCTTGCACGTGCGCTCAAATACTTAATCTCATGGCCCGGTTCCTCAAAACCCCGATTAATTTAATCCACGGTTAACTTCTGAACAAAATCTATTGGCTGTCATGGTTATTAACCCTGGGTTAACACTAATCGGGTTTTGAGGAACCGGGCCCTGATCTCTGATCCTTGATAGCATGACTCTAATCCCTGACCGTCCACTCTAATCTCTGATCCCAGTACTCTGGCCCCGAGTAAAGCCGTTAATCTCTGATTGCAGTCTTTTGTTCTTTTGATCATTAAATATACAGCCCTTGGATGGATCCCTGATTAGAGTGCAGCCATTGACCCCTCAATAAGGCCTTTGACCCCTTGTTACAGCTGTATTTGATCGATCTCTGATTATAGCAGTTTAACTGAAAAGAGGGCTGCAAAGTAGGAGTCAGAAGACTGTAGTTAATGATCATGATCAAAGGAGGAAATGACTGTAACCAGGGACCGCCCCAACGGCTGTAACCAGAGATCAGAGGCCGAGGACTGTGATTAGGGATCAAAGAAACAAACGACTGTATCAAGGGACCAAGAGAAACGAAGGTTAAGAGTGATAGAATATTTGGAGTGATGGGACCAGAGGGCTGAGGTCAGGGATCAGATTTGCTAGGATCAGGGGTTACGTACAGTGCAGGTCACAGGTCAGAGTATTGTAAAAAGGGATCAGAGGAATAGAACATCGGGAATCCTCAGAAGGATTGGATCAATGATTATAGCTCGATGGTGAGGAATAAGAATCAAAAATAAGTTGAGGGTCGGGGGTCAGACCTAATATAAGAGATCATAAGGTTGAGGTCAGAGATCCGATGGCTCACTGAAACCAAAAAATATTGCAAAGTTTTTTTTAATAAATGGATCATGCTCTAAGGGAAAAGGTCAAAACAATGGTACTTCCTAGGAACCCAATTTAGGGGGTGGGGTATTATGTGCCGCCATCCACCACCTTTTTTCAAAAATGCTGAATTTTAGGAGCAAATATCATGTTCAACAAAATAGATATTGATAAAGTGCTTGCACCAACACCTTCTTTGTGGAAAGAGGAGTCCATAATACAATAAAAACCAATACCCCTAAATCAGGTTTTGAGAAATCAAGTTTTGAAAAAGTGGGGAGGGGTGGGGCAGGGGGTATGTGCCGCCACCCACCACCTCCCCCGAAATTGGGCTCCTTAAAAATACCATTGTTTTGACTTCTTCCCTTAAAGGATACAACACCCGTTTTTTTTTTTCAAACTGATCAAGCCAAGCATGTTAAAGAGTTTTTTGATTATGTCAACTGAAAGTTGAGTAGTTAAAATAGTTTGCCGTAGAAAGTTACGAGGGCTGCCGCTGCTACCTTGCACAGGGAACGGAGAGGTGAGAGGAAGGCTGGGGGAAATGAAGGTATGATGTTCCTGAGCCCCCCTCTCGCGCCACGGACCCCCCCCCCTCTCCTATTTTTAACAATGATTTTATCTCAATAAGAGTGTAATGGACTCTCGATTCCTGAAACTTTAGACCAAACGTTTTCGTTTTTCCGGTTTTTATCCCTTGGTTTTTTAGGGTATTTGAGGGACTTTTTCCGACGGTCATCCCTACCCTTTTGTCCCTGGAGTACCCCCCCCCCTCGGGCGTGAGGATCATCTGTACGCCATCGTCTTGAAAATTACAACATGAAACACCAGCCCTTAGGTTTGATTTTTACGATTACGAGAAGGACCTAAGGAAAATTTTGACAATTTCATTTGTCTTTACAAAAAACGCTTTCATCTTTTGCTGTTCACAAAACATACCTCAGACAAAAGATAAAGCAAACTAGTCATATACCGGATCGAAAATGGAAAGTATGAAGCGTGTGTTTTTTGTAAGCCGTTGTCACCGATGTCTTTACCTCCCTGTTGTTGCCATATAACACTTGAGGGCCATTTGACGTCTTATTGAACATTTTGACAGGTTTGATGGATCGTTTCCATGGTGAGAACACATCACCTCAGGCAATTTACTTTCCCCGCTTGAAGCAACCATCTGAAACAACTTAAATGCTTTTTCTATTTTTTTTACAACTTTCTTAAGGTTGCACAAAAACAATACACAAATCAAGCAATACTCCGCTCATGAGTATTGTAATGCTTACAACTTGGAGTTTGTAGGTTTCAAGGGTCCCTCATACTGTACACCTGGTAAAGAGAAGTCACCAGTTAGCGAGTATTGAATCCTTCTAGAAAATCTACAGCAAAACTGGTCAAAAATATAAATGTTTCTACAACACTAACTGCCCAAATGAAAGAACATTCAACTGGCTAAGCAGAAATTTCTTCCGAGTTTAGATCGAAAACAAGTCAAGCGAGCTGTATGAGGAAAACCAAAGTCGGTATAGTTTTTCTTGATTAATAGTTTTAGAAAATCTCAACAAAAACAAGTTTTAATCAGGACATACTTTGCACTATCAGCTTGATCAGTGCCACCGCCAATATTAAATAATGGTCGCCCAACATACTAAGCTCAGATTTATTAACATATTTAATATCTTGATTTATATAAAAGCAATTCAAATACAGTGGAATCCCGATATAACGATATTCAGTTTAACGATCGAGATTTGTTCCCTGAGAGCAAAACTTTTCCCGGTATAACGATAAAATCAACATGATAGAGCACAGGATATGCTGATTTTATAACAAAACCAACTTTAATTATTAAACTTCAATGCTTCTGTCAATAATTATTGTTCTTGCTTACACTCCAGCAGCCATGAATGCTGATTGATATGTTTTAAACCACTTTAGATCATTATCTATTTTGTGAATTATTTGATATTACAAAATATTAATAATGAATTTATTGATTAGTGTACATAGAGTAAAAACGCGTACGTCACCTTTTTCCCGGTATAACAATATTTTAAGAAATTTTCCCTCCATATCGTTATAGTGGAAATATCGGTATAATGATATCCCGGTTTAACGATATAATTTTGACGCCTCCTTGGCATATTCCATTGTGGTATGCGTGCTCTGATTGGCCACAAAACCATTTTATTTGAGAGTATGTAAACAGGATTTTCGTCCAATCTCGAGAGTTCCTCAGGTGATTTATCTAGCTCGCGGTTCGTTTAGTAACAAACTCATTTTGAGCCCAGTATTGGCCGAATAAGATATAACAAATTTTTTCTTTGTTGTTTGATTTTCCGGCCGAAGAGCCAAATGAACAGCAACCACAAACGGGTCGCTCTCCTTCGTCGCAAAAAACTAGTTATTTCATAGTCAGAGAAAATAAAAATGGTGCCACGTGGGGAGAAAAACAAGATAAGCTGGAAATCCCTCCGTTTCTCGTCATGGTTTCCTACGCTAATCGTCTCAGTCCATCTAATTTGGTGCCACGAAGTAGAGAGATAAGAATTTTATAACATCCATAACTCCTAGAGTTTTCGATAGTTACAGATGTTTTAACTCCGATTTTGGATGGACTGAGACGAGACGTACGTATCCTGTTACGTCGCAATGTTGGTCTTTCAGAAAGGACACTTTTAACGGTAAAAATTCAACATTCTACACGCCGTATCTTTGCATACTTTCATCGTATGTTTCTCAAACTTAGCAAACCAATGTTTTTTAAAGTATACTTTTCGAAAATTCAAAACTGATCTCGTGTCATATGCTCTTTAAATCAGGCTACGTTTTAAGTACTTAGTAAACACGAAAACTTTTTTGCATTTCTTCAATTGTACAGTACGTGCAATCTCGATTTACCGATATCGCCAAGGGGGCAGGCAAATTTTGTCGTTATATCAAGATTAGATATCTCAATTTAACGATGTGGGGCAAAAACAGACGAAAATATTGTTAAATTGAGTAAACATATTCACAAGAAACCATCAATTGCAAATAATTGAAGCTGAAAAACTTCTCAAAGACAAGGAGGATAAAACGACTCAATGACACAACTGTAAATTGGAATACGCATCACTAGCTGCCAATCGGTTTTACAATACATAATGAACGAGCTAACGACAGAAACTACTCTGACGTCTGACAACTGAGAAGTTTTGTTGTAAACACACGTCTACTGTGTGAAAATAAAAACCTTCCAAATAAACAAAATGTGCGGAATAAATTGTGCTAAAACTTCAGTTACATATCGTTAAATCGAGGAGAATATCGTTATATCAAATAACGCAAAATCGAGAGATTTTTCCCTACATTTTACTATAATTTTGCCCGGGACCCAGAAAATTGATTGTTAAAACGGGTATCGTTAAACCAAATTCCACTGCATTAGATACATATTATTTATCACCATTTAGAAAAAGTGTGACGTTGTAATGCATAATGTGATGCAGCAGAAACCAAACAGCATCCAAAACCCTGGCCAAACTGATATCTTACCAAACAGATGGGCAATCTGAAGAAATCTGTCAGATCCAAAGAACATGTGTGTTTCATCATTCTTATGAGCAACGATGGTTGGTGCACCAAAAGTCTAACAGCAAAATAGAAAAAAACATGATTAAATTTTTGACAAAAAAATAATTAATGTTTTTTTTCAAGTTCTTGGTATGCAACTTCTTTTTGTTTAAACGACATTTGTATTAGTTGACTACTGGATGTTCAGAATAAAAAAAAATTACTTGTACACAAACGTCCAGTATCTTCCTTATTATATATAATAAGGCATCTCTACATGAAAACACAGATCATATCACATACCTTGTTCACCTTTTCATCTTTTCCTCAGGTTAGCGTTCTGTATAAATATTACTGGTATGTGTTTGAACCTACATTTCAGTTTTTCGTCTAGCAACTCCTTACCCCAAAGTCAAGGGCTCTCTGTGTTGTATCCTTTAACTTCTTCTTTATGTCTGAGTCATTAGTGCGGCACAACAGAGCTGAAGTTTGTGCATCAGTCAGGCGAACTTTCTGACAAACCTAGAATAAAACACCGAGAATAACATGTGGGCTGTTTCTTCATGATTACCTGCAGCTAGATTTTCCTGAGAACATCACTTGTCCCTTGAGCCACACCTGCCTAAAGCTCTAGAGTAGCCTGTGAGCCTGCTCTCTCGATTTGCAGGCTGGGCTTAGCAAAAAGCTGTTATGGTATAACTAAACTAAACCAAATGGGGTTATTTAAAACTAAATAACTAAACTAAACCAAATGGGGTTATTTAAAACTAATTTCCATCATGAAGAAAATTCTGAAAGTCCATGCACAAGCTTTTGGATTCTATCCCACAGCAATTTATCAAGTGATGTCACACTTAGCGGAATTGCATGTTAAAAGGTCATAGTAAATTGGTGGCAGTTTGTAACCGCTGTCCATGTTGAATGCCTTATTTATACCTGCTGCAAGTTTTCAGGCAGATAGATATCTTCATCCTGCAAAAAAAAAGTATTACTGATAAAAAAAATAAAAAAGATAAACTTATTTTAAAAATAACTGAGTACGTAATTTATTAACAAATTAAAAACATCCATTCATGACAACAATTAAACTTGACTACTCAGACACACAATTAGTTTCAAGTCTGGGTATGCTTTGATAAAATATTGAGTACTTACGATTTATAATTTGTTTAAAAGTAGTAAACAGGTTACAAAATTTAACATACAATGCAGACTAAAAACACTTATTGACCTAGATGAGACTCAATTCTGTTAATCTCCTACTAACGATGCTTTGGTTTGAGCCTATTTCAGATCAGAATAGAAACTAAGTTTTGGAAAAATCCAGATTTTCTCAACTTGAATGATTTTCCAAATGAACACTAATTCCAATCAATCCATGTAACATGGATTGCTTGGAATAATTGTTAATTTGGAAATTCATTGAAGTTTAATCAATCATTTCAGATCAGTGGGTTTCTTGAAAAAAAATCTCACAACAATACTCATTGCAATGAAGACAGAGAATAACTTTAAATTTAAATTTTGAATAAAAAAACTTTTGATGTTGCTGTATCCTTTCAGGTTAGTGCATTTGACATCACTATTCCGAATTATTCAGGCTATTTTGATTCCACAGCAGAAGCAGAGTGAGTGGAATAGTATTCTAAGTAATCTGGAATCAGAAATGAAATAGGTACCAGCAAACGGATGACTCTTCCATAAAACCCATGTATTCTTATTCTGGAATAGCCCAAAATGAATGCACCAAATTGAGAAGTGCTTTAGTGCCTAAAAAGAGTCCTAAACCTTGTTTTTCTCCATTATTGTTAACCTCAAATCAAGGTGAACAGCACAGTTAGAAGCCCTTTAGACTGACATGTTTCATGGTAAAGTGACAAAGCAACAAGCATTTTAGTCATTATTCTTCTCCAAATAATAAATCGTGGGCAGTGGAACCAAGGGGCACTAGCCCCTCCCCCCCCATGAAATTTGGTTGAGAGAGCCAGGCTCTCCTCCTCCCCTGCCCCCCC
>JAOBAT010114302.1:0-14160 GCA_026413305.1 Hydrozoanthus tunicans
TAAGAGCTCACAACAGATTTAGTTTTCTTTGATTTCTTGCTTTTACGACCTTTCTTCTTCGGAGGACACGATAGAGGGGAGTGCACGTGTGCTTGTAAAATTAAATATATTTAGAAAATTAATATTAAAACCAAAATGAAATCCACATAAATAGTTGAAAAAGATTATAAGACAAAAAAAAGGGGTGATAGTTACGGGTGAAGTTAGATGATGATGATGATACTGAAAACTACGATGGTGATAGCAGTGAAAGTGAAAGTCATGAATTCTTTTATTCTACCTTTTTTCTCATTTTATTCTTCCTTCAAAACTCCTTCATCACGAACAAACAGACTTTAAAGTGTTAACTGCTTTATTTACGTCAGTTGTTACTTTACACTTTCAGAGAAGTTACAACGTTCTCGAGTTTGAAATCCAGACCGTCACGTGATCTACAGCATGTGTGCATACACATCAACACAGACTCGACCACCATTGTCTCCCTCCCACACATTTTGGAGGTCCTCTCCATACCAGATCCTCAGCACTCTGTTGTTACGGAGGTAGAATGGGGTCTCGTAATTGGTGAAAACCAGTTCCTTATCGTGAAGGGGATCGGTGGCTGGTAAATAGTACCACAAGCCTTTGCTGCCTAAATGATCAGGCTTGAAAAACTGTTTGGCTGGGTAGATGATGTGGTTCGAGATGTCTGTCACGATCACGTTCAAAGGCCACCTGGTTGTAGGGACAGACACACAGTAAGAAGACGTCATTGGAAGAAATTATGAGTCTAGATTTTTTCAACTTAGCCTAAAAAGGTTCTTGTAGAAATGGTATTTATAGTGGGAATTCAGGCTGGTTAGCTTTGTATTTCGCGCCACCCCGTGACCACCTCCCCCGAAAAAATTGGGTTCCTTGAAAATGACAGTTGTTTTAACTTCTTCCCCTGGGCTCCTAGAATGAAATCATGAGCTCGGTCCGCGGTCACGTGATCCCTTTGGGGCGGTCTAAAACTTTTACTTTCTGTAACTAAGCAATGTGCTTTTGAAAAATTTACTCAAGATAGGAAATGAAAGAAAAAGAAATTTTTTAACTAAAAATCTAATAAAAAAAAAAAGAACAGAAAAGGTTATTATTTAAGTAAATATCCGAGTAAGAACTAGAGGGGTCAAATGCAATGAAATGCAGAAAGTCGACAATTGCAATATTGTTGAACCGTTAATCTCACTAGCTAAATTTTGAAAACGGACGATGTCCTTATAAGTAAGTTAATTTCTTTCTTTCCAGATCATTCAGTTGTTCCCTTCAAGTTGAAACTTCTTTGTTTTTAAATTTAAGAAAAATTCCATGTGGGGAACATCGCAAAACATAACGTTTTGCACCGCACCTGTTGACTCCTGGATGGTGAGCACAGCCCCAACGGCTGTTGTAAGTTAATGACGTGGCACATCGCACAAACCCACTTAGATGGACCAGCTTCATAGCTCCCACCATGCCACTCATCCCTCCGTATTTGATCGTCCCGTGTTTACTGCCCTTAGTGTGGAAGCACACGGGTTGGCTGTTAATCCTTGTCCACGGACCTTCCCCTTCTTCTTTCGAAGAGTGCCCAGCAAGGACACCGCCTGCAAAAAAATGCCTTTAATGTTTTCTTTTTTATACCCTTTTCCAGCTGAAAACAGTTTCAAACAAATTAAAAATGTTTATTTTTATAGCACTGACTGAAAACCTTAGTTTAAACAAGAGAGTATGACCCTCTTGGTTTAAAACAAAGCTTAGCACTTTCTTTTTTGTTAGTTCGTTTCGTTTCCTTGCCTTAGGTTTTTATGCAATGAACTGCAGAACTAACTTTCTTTTTTCTAACAAAAATTGGAGCAAGCTCAAAAATTCATACCGAGAAACAACCTTTAAATCGGACGAGTTCTTCTCTAGGTGAACTACAAAAATAAGATGCTTATTGTATGAGGAGTTTTGCTGAATATAACAAAAAAAAAACGTGCCTCGACAGTTAGAGGAAGTTTGACCTTTTCACTGGCGCTGGAAAATGAGCTTGGAGGTTGTCTTTTCCTTTTTGTAATTTGAAAAGCCCGTGAGCGAATTGAATGGTACTACAATTAATACCTTAGATTTACCATAAAAGGAGTCGTTAACCTACCGTTGACATTAACAGTGAAAGCAACGAGGCACGCAAGGAAAATGTGAACGTTTTTCGTCATTTCGATGTCTGTTCTTCAATCTATACCGGTTTGTGAGTATCTGACGATTTTCTCTGAGCTGCCAAGCTCACTATGAATATAACTTCATTTATTGTCTCACACGTTTTACACGAAACAATCACTCTCAAAACAAACTTATGAACAATTGTTAAACTATTGAATGACTTAGAATTAATTTGAAAAACTGTGTTTAAATATATTGCACGTGTACTTTGCATGACAGATAAGCTTTCAGGTTTGTTTTTTTGAATTTCAAATGATACTCTGGTTTGCTTAACATCCACGTCAAATTATTAAAACTGTGTCAAAATTGTTTCAAGTTAATCAATGTTTTCTCTCTTGTGCTAACGAAAAATGATCACCAAATATAAATAGCAAAAAAGCAATTAAAAAGGCTTAAAATAATCAAAACTTTAAAAAAATGTTTTGTACTATTTATGAGAAAATTACAACCCCAACAGAAGAGAAATTTACACGCCCTTTTTGGCCTAGGCTCCTCGCTCTTATTTTTTGGGCGATTTGTGCCTCAAACTGTTCTTAAATTGTTCTTAAATGATTATTCTACAAATCTAAGCCAAAGGACAAGATTTGGAAATCCATGTACATGAACAATAATTGTGAGGAACTACTGACTTCAGGGCAAAAAAAAAGTTTAAGGGAAAATGAATCTTAATGAAGCAAGCCAGCAACAATGGATTTTTTACCCGATCCTCGGTTCTTTAAGACTTTCAGTACAACATTGCGGCAAGAACGTTGTAAAGTTCTTTTGATGCCTCTGACGAGGGTCGATCTAAGATCAAATTAGATATTTCAATCTTTTGATAAAAGTTTTATTCATGAGTTAACTTTACTTACTTACTTAACGATAACATGCGTATAGTATTTGTATCTTTCCTACAAACACGTTTTACTAACACTGACAAAATTGGCTCAGGCTTTAAAATTAAATTTCTTGTTCTCATATTTAACGTTGTTCTCGCTATCACTTTCCGTGTTATTTAATTGAAAGAATAAGTTTGTCACTCACCTGTTTATTGCAGCACTCTAGCTCTGTGTTGGTTTGTCACCTCAGTGGCTGGATCTCTAGCTGTGATACGACATTTGCTTAACTCAAGCTGTGTACACTTACCTAGCTTTTTTAATTAGAAAAACTGCTTGACTGGAAATTAATTTGAGGAAAAGATGAAAAAAAGAGAATTTACTTGTTACGGGAATTTGCTCACTACAAATTTAATTTATCTCGAACCTGACTTAGTAGATTAAAACATTATGAGAGGCTCGTGGTTGCTGTACTAGTAGATTGGACAGCTTCAACCAGATGCATACAGTAAAAACCCGCTTATAAGGACTTAGAATTTAAGAACCTAGTAGGCTCGATTCTCATTTTAAACTCCCTGTTTTATAAGAACCTTTGTTGCCTAAAAATTTTGATTAAAAAAATATTAAAACAGACTCGGTCCCAGTCAGTAAGATTCAATTAATGAGCTTAAAAAGATTTGAGTTTTACAGACCTGCATACTAGTACGTTAACTTTGTAGAATAAGTTTATGTGGCTATCATCTTAACTGTTTTCTAGAAAATTACTTGATACAACAACATATACGTAGTAGCTATCTGTATACTGATTCCTAATGCCCTTAACAATCTAAAAACCTATTTAACGAACCTAAAAATAGCTCAAACTTTCATTGAGGCTATTTAAGCTAAGTTGGAAAAATTTAGGTTCTTACACAAGGGTTTTTACTGTATGTTTCAGTGTTTGATGTTATAAAGGAGGAGGGCTGGTTATTGGGGTCAAGTAATGTCACTCCCCCCGCCCCGCCCCCCGACTCAACTTCTCATCCACTTTCTCCTTGATTTTCACAGAAATTGAAAATACAGGAAATGTAACTTCAGCGCTACTGACCTTCTCAAAGCCAGCGCCTTTTTGGCTAAATCAAATTAACCGAATTGATTCTACATGATTTTTAAGTCTCTAATTCTGTTTATGATACAAGATATTGACGTAAACTTAAACAAATTTGGATTATGTATATTCTTAAGAGCCTATTATGCAAAAAGTAGCAAAGTTTGTGGCTTCTTTTTTCCTAAATGGAAGTCTTTCACGAGCTTTTGTTTTTAGCTTATGTTCATGAATTGTGCAACTGATGTTGATCAATAAAACAAGCGAAATAATTTGGCTTCGCCCCCATTGGACGGAAACAGAGGTTAAATGTCAGGATGGCCGAGTGGTTAGCGCTCGCGCCTCCCACCTCTGTGGACCCGGGATGGAATCCTGGGTTTGCATGTGGGCTAAGATTTGTCGATCTTCTTCTAACTCCGAGGGTTTTTCTCCAGGTTCTCCGGTTTTCCTCCGTCCACAAAATCGACTTTCACGCCAAGATCTGTACCGTCGAGCGATTAAACAAAAGTCACTGGCCTTGGAGAATGGACAACCACTCCCAGCGTAACGACAATAAATAAAGTTAGTTTAGTTTTTAGTTTTTTTTTTTTTAAATGTTGCGTGATATATTGGGCCTCGTCTCGTTAACAGGGCGAGTTTTGAATTTTTTTAAAGCAGTTCTGCCTGCTCATTTTTGTTATTTAAATCTTTAAAGGTGGCTTTCGCAATTTATTTTTGTGGTGACAAGTTTGTTTCTATCGTGACAGCTGTGGGCCACCGAAATTTATTGCTTAACAATCTTTATTAATCATCTAAATTTTTTTTATTCGGTTATCATGACGTTTAGAAATTAATTGAATTAGTTCGGAAACTTTGTTTTAACAGATTCACACCGTTGCATGACAAGTAAGTTCACGGGTTTTTAAATTTGAAATGATGCTGTGGTTGTTTAACATTGATAATGACTTGAGTTAAAGCCACTGCACATCATCATAACAACCACAATTGGCCAAAATTTAAGAACAAGCTGAAGCCCGGGCTCGAGGGCCATTCTTTTTTTTCAAAAACTTTACCGAGCTGCGACTTTCAAATTAACAATACAGAATGAGTAAAACAACGATTGGCAGTTTTCTCCTGTAATTAGTTATTGCTACAAATTATACATGTATACTTACCCTCAAGTTATTAGCTTACAGCTCGTTTTCTAATATGTTTTTGTGTATTGCAGCAACTTTTGCTTAGTTTTTATTCGATTTAAACCTAACATAGAAATAAGAACAATTAAGAACAACGAGCCTCGACCAAATTTACTGAATTTTATTTTAAAAAAGCGTGTAAATCGTTTGAGCAATAAATCTTGTATCTTTTAGTTTAATGAGCATACGGCACGACACTCAAATTTCGATTTTCAAAAACAGAAAATTATTTAAAACATTGGTTTCACAAGTTTTCGAGATTTACGATGGAAATACTCAAAAAAATAGCTTGCAGAATTTTAAAATTTGAATTTTTCTTTCTGTTCCTCCAGTTTCAAAGTACTACTTAGATGGTTTCCCAAGTTTAAAAACTTTACGATTAAAATATTCAAAATTTGATTATGGCCTGTAGAGTTTAGTAAAGTTTGATTTTTTTCTCTCTGTCTCTCCAGTTCAAAGAATCAGTATGACGTATCGGCGACGTGCTTCTGGCCTCAATCATCCAAGATAGTGCCGCAAGTAAAGCTAAGAAAAACAATTTTAAAACATCCGGAATTGCTAGAGTTTTCTTTAGAAATCTGCCAGCCCTATCTTAGCGTACTTTCATGTGTCACGTGATAGCTTGGTTTGCGGCTTATGTTATTGCACACGAAGGACCGTGATTTACGCCGTGTTTTACACGATGTGCCGGGTAGAGCTATTACGTGACACTTGCGTGGTCCAAAACCTGAATAAAGTCGAAACGTCATTTACGTTCTGTTGATTTTCCAGTAAGTGGTTTTATTTCAGCATAGTTATGTGTAGAAATTTCTTCCAAAACTGCTCGATCACATTCAACAATACAACGACAATAATTCTGTTGTGATTCGACCATGAAAAATACAGATTCATTTTTTTCTCTCAAATTTAAAGTTGTTTTATTTGATCGACTCAGTGGAGTGTTGCTAGGTTTCGCTCATCCCCGGGGGAGGGAGGTACTCCCATATTGGGTAAACAGGTAATTACCGCCCTGGGGTAGGGTAGGTTTTGGACTTAGAGGTCTGGGGTAGGGTATCAAAATTAGCCTGGGTTCTGTAAGGAGAAGTTGGATGTTGGTTCGGAGTGAAAGGATTGATATTTTGATATTTGGCTGTTTTCTCCTTTGTAATAGTGATGTAGAAGTCGTTCATTGTCTTGTCAAAACTATTCTCGGATCTATCATGGGTTACGCTGAGTCCATTACTTGAGACGATTTCATTTGATTGTCTCAGGATCAAAGCTTTGAATCGTTACTTATTGGGAAGTGAACGATCGAAGCTTAGTAAAGTTTTTTAAAAAAGCTATCCAGCCTGAGCCTCGGCTGCTCTTAGATTGTTCTTTAATTTTGGTCAATCTGATCGCTTGGTTGTTCTTATAAAAAAGCGTGTATTAGCTGGTGAAAGAACAGTGTTCGCCATGGGCGGTGGAACCGGAGCGGATGGGGGGGGGGGGGTACTAGTTCCCCAATAATTTGGCCGTGGCCCCCCCTCCCCGCTAGGCCTTGGCGGATTGTGCTAGCATAAGTTTTGGCATAATTGGAGGAAAAAGCATAATTTCTTAAACGAGCACTGCCACGGCATAATTAGCAAATTTTAGCACTTTTTGGAGTATAATTCATAAAACTTAGTAAATATGGCGTATGTTCTACATAAATAAATTAGATTTAAAGTAGTATTGATTTTGTTCTGACATGCTTAGTTAATCAGCCTCTTTTGGCGAATTCTGCGTGCGCGGTTAGCCTTTGGAGGAGTCTGGGCCTGGCACTCTGGTGTTAGTTTAAGTCAAGAGAGTACTATATTCTTTTGGTTCAGTCAGTATCTACAAATGTGATCGTTAAGTCGTTGAATGCATTTTACAAATGGTTTAGAGATGGGAGCAGCTGATTTTTGCAGCTGAGAGCCGAGACAAACTGCCATAAAATGTAAAAACAAATGAATTTACAACAACAACAGTTTATTTGAAAAGCATCATAATTTGGTGCCGTTAATGCGCGCCTATATGCAAAGAATCTACGTCATTTTGTGAGCATAATTTCGAAAATCAGGAGCGCAATTTGGGAATTCTGTCATAATTTTGGCATAATATGTCACCTTTAGGAGCACAATCCGCCAAGGCCTATATCTCCCCACCCCCCTCTATAATTTTTTTTGGCTAACAACAGCAACTTTTGAAAAAGAGTTTAACATTTATAACGAACTGTTACAATTTCAATTTTGCCCCGTCCAAATAAAAAATTTGTTTTTGCTTCCACCTCCCATGGTTCACGGCAAGTAATTTGATGAACGATATTTTTTCCACTCTTTGAAGGGATGGTAAAAAGTTCGGCAAATCATCTCCGGCTTTGCGAAGTATTAACAAGATTTTTGAAAGCCAATGTAAGCTCTTGTGGCAACACCTGAAAAAATAAAGCCACAGAAATTTAAAGCTTTGGCAAATCTCGTTAGAATTGAACGAAACACAGATTAAAAAAGAAATTAAGAAATTATTATCGAACTGTTCAGTTGTCAGAGAGATAGAAGGTGAAAAGGCTAATTCGGCGAGTTGCCAATGGCTACCTTTAATAAGTTCAGATTTGTACCAAGGACATTTGAAGGCAAAATTTGCAACAAAGCACTAATTTTTACCCTTTCCATCTTCTACGCATTTTCTCTTTTGAAAAACAAAAGTTGTTATTTGTTTACTAATTTATGATATGCCTACTGTATGTAAAAAGTGATTAAATAAAAGTATTAGGTTGTAATCAAAATATCAAGAACTAGATATTTCTATTTAATTGCCTTATTCTATCATTTGAATTGCCTGAAGTCCTTAATTAATTAGAATGAATTTCCTCGTTGAAATATTATTCCACCCTTAAAGATCATAATTTGAAGGACGAAAGTCATTTTTCTCGTTATGTTACATGTTTTCAGTGTTTTAAATGTTGATCATGAATGGAACCTTTTTTGATGTTTACCGCGCACTTTTCAGTTGCTTAAACAATTATTGATCAGTGTTGCTGCTCATAATGCCGAAACCTCTCATTAATGATTTGATATATTTTATTTACAAAAACAATTTATCTCTACAAAACTTTCGTTTCTTGTTAAGAAAAATGATAAGGTTAGTGCTTGAAAAATCACTCTTTTCAGTAAAAGCAATTCTAAGTCGAGAAAATAGAAAAAGCGAAACTATCCGTTATTTAGTGGATTTAAAAACCAAGCTTAATGAGAACTGCTTAGGCGGTCAGATTGTTTTAATTTTCAGCATTTATATTTATCAATTAAAATAGTACACACTGCGGTCTCTCAAATCAGGCAATAAACAGTTGTTGTGATAACCTGTGAAGAATTAGTCGTCCAGACCAATAGAAGTTCTTAAAACTGGATTCATAAGAAAAAATATGCCTCCTACGGTGGCTGGGATTGGAAATACTATTGTATTCTCAACAGACTTTTTAATTTGGTTTTTTGAAAGATTTACATTTAAACTGCCGCTTTGAGCGATAACAAATACGCATGCAACTGCTGCAATAACATTCGTTTTAAGATTTTAATTTTGTTTGAAGGGACCTTTTTGAGAGAACAGTAACTGACTTAATCCAAAACGACCACTGTGCCAGTGTTGAAGACCGTCGTAAATCATGTTACGTTGTTACAACCAACTTACCATCGCTATATTGTTTGTTTTTGAGCTCAGCGTACACAGTGTCGCAGGTAAATGATAACAGATTACAAAGCTACCAATCTTTGACATTCAAAACTTCATTCAAAACAAAGTCTTTGTGTCGTTTGTATGCATTCTTTAGTTGAGATTTGCAAAAGAAGACGTGCGAATGGTATCCAAAAATATTGGTCATGAAGTTTTTGGCTTATACCGGATGCAAAGTGATTTTTCCAATGTTTATGTCAATATTTATGTCGTTTCAAAACTTTTTCTTGAAGTATTCATTTTTCCGGCCAAACGTATAGTATAAACAGAAAACGAAAACGAAAAAAAATGACCATTAACTTTTTTGATTGGTATTCAGCTTGTAAAACTTTTTCACGGCTATTTCAAATTACAAAAAACATAAATCAAAGTAAAATTAAACGATGAAAACCATCAAATCTATGTTTTCGATAAATCTTCTCTAAAAAGCTTTTTGTGATCACAGATAGCAATAATTAGTTGATAATTAATAATTGTTTTACCAATTGATGGGCTTTAAAGTTTTCATTTTGGTCGTTGAACTCATATATTCATCTATTTTCAACGTTTTTTCTTGACCTCATTAAAGATGTTTTCATTGTGTTGTTGACGCCCAACGGTTGGTCCGCTCCTATATCTTAGATTAAAAACACTTCCGTAATAATCATTTTAGTTTTCTATATATTTAAAACCCTTATTTCCGTTCCATTTTTATTCGTTAATGTTAAACAAATAAGTTCGAAACCTCATCTTGAATTGAAACAATTTGCCTTTGTCAAAAGGTTCGAAGCTTTGTTATCCAAAATACGGCTGCTTCTCAAACGAATCGCCATTCAAGCATTTTCCTTTACCGCAAGCTCCATCAAAAACGGCAGCAGAATTTTGGCTGTTCTCCCGCGTATCACGCAGCTCACCGCAATTGATCAGTGACGTCACGGACGCCAATACTCTACGACTATCAAGATTTCGTGCATCACGCAAAACTAAAATCATTATCCATGGATATGGCTTCGGGGAAAGTAAGTGACTTTTACAATTTTTTAGATACAACTGCTTCATCTGTGCAAAATTGATTTGTTTTAAACAGTTGAAATATATGAACAAAATGAGACTTTTCTACCCCTGGGAGAGGGGCTGGTTGTGCACAGGTGACCCAAATTCCAGCTGTGAGAGGTGATAATCTTGCGAAATAATCATCATAATCAAAGCAGTTTGCTTTGGAATATTTGTGGCCGCTTTAGGATGTTAAAATACAATTAAACTCTCGATAAAAGTACCCTATCTACTACAGAGTATCTCTCCAATTATCAGACCACTTACTAGGTTGAAGTCAACCTATATCATTCGCGAAGATTTTTTACCTACCATAAGGGAGCTGTCAGAAATTCCATCCGGAAGGGGGCTGGAAGGAAACATAAAAATTTTCTAAAAAATCTCATGACCCAACAATAGCATGCATTATGGTTTCATGGCCCAACTAAAAATTTCACTTTGGTTTCATAGCCCATCCTTAACTTCATATTCCAAATCAAGTTGCTGAAAGTTTTTACATTTTTAATCAATGATGTTCTGATGCAGTTATACAACAAAATATGCATGCTAGTTCCCCCAACCCAATTTGCGAAGTATTTACTGGAAATTGACTAGAGTGAGGAAACAAGCTGCAAAGCAGTACAGAGATTTAGTTTCTGCTGATTCAAAAAATGTTCACAGCATCAATGTAAACAAGTATTCTGTCCAAGGCAGTGGGAATTACACAAGTTGTGATGTTTCAAGGGGAAAAAACACAGTCAAGTTGCTCTCAGAATTTGTAGAGAAGCTGCAAAAGCAAAAGGCATTAATGTCCTTGCCTTTAGACTGCTCCTTTTTTATGCTAATTCCATACGAAAGAAAGTGTGGATGGCTAATGACTTGAGGCTCTATGACTCGGAAATTACTGTCTACCAAGAAATGATTAAGGTTGTTTCTTCAAAGAAAGACAAAGTGGCCATAACTGCAAGAGAGTTGAGGGGGACCTCAGAGATATGGCAGCAACCACCACAGAGAACAATAGAAAGAAGAAAGAAATTGAAGATAAGAAATCCAAAGACAAGAAGAAACAAATGACATTGTTTGCTGCTGGCTTCTCTCATCAATGATATATATTGTGATTCTTTCGATTCAGTGTTCAAGAAAACTTACAATTATGGTGGTACATGTTAGCATCTTTCGATGGCAATTAAAACTTTTGGGGATGTGATAAAAGACTCACAAATTCAGTGTTGTCAATTATATTGTGGACAATATACAAATATTGTATTTTACAGTGACTGGAACTAGCAGATTGGCAGGGGCTGGGTATTAAAGTTGTATGTTGTTTCAGAAATTATAATACTTTTAATAAAATAATAGTGCTGATTAATGGTGTTTCACTTAAAATACCATATGCAAGTATAAATTCGTGAAGCATGCCCCCCTCCCCCCAAAAAGTTTCATGGCCCAGCAATTTTTGTGAAATTGTTTTCATAGCCCCCCAAATTTTGGAATTTATGACAGCTCCCTAGAAAAAAACCAAAGCTGAACACTCCATTTCTGAACGCCTGATTCGAAAAGCTCAAAACAACCAATGCAGAACCCAAGCTCATATTCTTTAAACGTATTTAAGTTAATTTCATATCTATCACTACGAACTTAACATTCCCCGGGAAACCGACGCTAAGCCGCTGTGTTCTTCAATTGTTTCTTACTATATATCCGCGAACACATTCACCTTGACACATGAGCCGTTAAAAACCAGCTTGGTAACCCTACTTCTTTTCCAAACTGAGCCTCGCCGGGGCCCGCGTCGATAATTTGTTTCGAAACCACAGAACTCCGCAGGTCTAATCAGCCAAAACGCCTTTGATGAATACGCCAATCGAATTCATCATCGGAAGTGGTAACAAATTCAAGATAATATTTTTAATCACAGGAAAACCCTGAAAATAAGGATTTATGCCAGTGGTCATAAACATTCCCATACAAACTCTAAAAACTCCCCTTAACGATTATTTCGCAATGATGAGATGATCTTCCCATAGCTGAAACTTTTGCCGCCTGTGGACTGTGAAATTAATTATGAAAGTGCAAACAGAGACGTGAACTAAACCTAATTAACTTAACATTATTCTCTTTAAAACGTGAACTAGTTTGGATGTTTGTTTTTCTCTCCAGGTGTTTCTTCCATTCTCAAAGTAAAGGACTGGTGGGGACGTGAAATGAAGGATAAAATCTTGAAAAAGGAAGATGTGAATTTGATCGTTGTTGATTGGCTGAAGGGGGCCAAATCATTTAACTACAAGCAAGCCGCCGGGAACACAAGGCTGGTTGGAGCTCAGCTCTCTTTGCTACTTAAATCTCTCGTTACTAATGGAGGAGCGGATCCCAAGTCGTTCCATTTGATCGGGTTTAGCTTGGGAGCACATATCGCAGGGCATGTTGGGAAAGCAATGAGAGAAATCGGTTCTAGTATTGGGCGTATTTCAGGTAAGTGTAAGAAAAGTACGAGTATCATCTTCATTTTCGTCATCGTTATCATTATCATTATCATTACTATAACTATTATCATCAACACAACCATTACCAAGTCAACGACCCTAAATGACCCGAAACACGCAAACTCAAACTAGAATTTCTTGGAAAATCAGTGTGACACGAGAAAAAAAAACTTTTAAACACAGTCTTCTTAAAGGAATGGTTGGTTGGGGATTCAGTTCCACAATAATGTGTCGCCTGTGTCGCCTATAATATTATATTGGTAAATCAGCAATTAAGATCAGACAAGATCATGAATTAGAAAGATCTTTGGAATCATTTATCGTTTTCCAATTTCCAAGATTTAATTTGCCGAATAAGTATGAAAAGACCTTGCATTTTATCAAAAGAGGGAACAGTTGAGTTTTATATTTGATGTCTTTAGTTAGTTTTAGTACAATGAAGTTAGGAAAACTTTATATATCCTATGAAAAAACAATTTGAACCAACAAAGTTTGCAGTATGTCAATTTAGCTCGTATCTTCAAGATCTCTCCCTTTCTTTAATAGCGTTCTATATCGTTGGGTAAGTAAGTTTCCTTGTGTTTTACACCATGTAAAGACAGCGCGGTAGTTTAGTAATGGATCCTGTTGAATTCAAAATTGTCGTTATGTTACTCAAATTAAAGTAAACTTACTGAGGGAATATCTTTTGCTAATTTTATTTACGTAGTATACCGAGTTAATTTACATCATTCGTGTCCAAAGGTCTTGATCCGGCTGGAGTTGGGTTTGAAGGTTCAAATGCTGCAGCCAGATTGGACCCAACAGACGCCATCTTTGTTGACGTCATACACACAACACGTTTCCTTGGTTACAACAATCCTTTAGGTCATGCAGACTTCTTCGTCAACGGAGGACATGATCAGCCGGGGTGTACTAAAACCGACGGTTTCTTTCGAAAGGGTTTGTCTAGTATTGTTAAGCAATTATTCGATTTCTTTGATAAGTGATTACCAAACAAGGTAATAACCTTGTCAAGTTACAAGCGTAGATGTCAAGATCATTAATGCTTGTGACAGGTTTTTATTTCAGTAAAAATGATGAGTTGTTACCATAAAGAACTGTTGCTAGCAACGATGATTGATTAGTTTTATTAACAGTAACAGTGGCATCAACAGTGACGATGACGTTAACGATGACAATGGCCATAGCAATAACGATGACGACGACAATAGTCATAATGGAGACGATGGCGTAGGCGATGGCGATGGCGATGACGAAGGCGATGTCAATAACGATGACAATAGCGATGGCGATGACGATGACGATGACGATGACATGGAAAAAGGCAGTGGCAATAGCAGAAACACAATGCCAGTCACAATGGCGTTGATAATCGCAACGGAATGACATAGCAATGATAATGATAGTTATTATAAGAAATGCAATGGTAAAACGATTGAAAAAACAACGTAATTGACGATAACAATGAGGATGACCAAGAGAGATCTAGAGGCGGCTTCTTCTGTTAGTATCTTTCTTTAACAATTACCAAACACGGTACTCTGGTTGGGTGTTTCAGAAAAAGGTCTTTCAAGTACCACCTTGCAAAAAATATTCCACCACCATGCAAACCAATAAACACTTACTCTTAATCTTCCCACACTAGGTCCTGGAAAAGAATACCATGCCAATATAAAATCCCT
>JAOBAT010114313.1:0-14158 GCA_026413305.1 Hydrozoanthus tunicans
CGAGATGTGGCTTCATTGTAGAGCAACATCACCATTCTAACTAGTTTCTCAGGAATTCTCTGCCTTCTGAGAGCCCATGCTATCACCTCTCTTGGTACACGGTCGAATGCCTTCTCTAGATCGACAAATACATGATATAACTTCTTTTTCTTGTCTCTTTACTTCTCCTGCATTTGTCTGATGATAAATATCGCATCCGTTGTTGACCTTCCACTCGTGAAACCAAACTGCCTACTATCAATCTGCAAAGATTCCCGTAGTCTCTTCTCTAGCACCTTCTCATAAACCTTCATTGCATTCTGTGTTTTCCACACAGGAGAGCATCTCCTTTTCTCTTGTAAATATCAGTTTACTTATTAAGATATTGTCCATTTTTGAAATTTAGCCAGTCAGATCAACAGTTTAATGATACCGCAATTAGCACTTTCTGCATTCTGTTACAGTTGACCTCTCTAGTTCTTATTCGGAATGTTTCTTAAAACACTGCTCCATTGGCGCTGGTGTTGTATCTTCTAATATCAATGAATAAGCAACATATAACCATTAAGATGCTGCTTCTTTGGCCCTGCTGTTGTATTTATAATATTAAAATAACTGAGCAATACTCGTGTTACTGTAGCTTAGGTAATCTTGCAATCTGAGGGTTAAAGATTGGAGTTACTTTTGGGTTTGAATTAGGATTAAGTTTGGGATTAGGGTTAGAGTAAGTTTTGAGTTTGGATTGGAAGTAAGTTTTGAGTTGGGATTAGAAGTAAGTTTTGATTTAGGGTAAGGATTAAGTTTTGATTTAATAATTTTTGGAGTAAGTTTTGATTTAATTTTTATGTGTTCGAATTTGAAAACAAAAATCTTATAATGTCAAAGTGACGACAGATGTCAACTACATTATTGGCCACCTTGTCCAAACCAAAGGATGTGTTGAAGGTTTTTCTTTTTTTTTTCAAGTCTGAAGAAGAAATTTTTTGTCAATTCCAAAAGGATTTTGCATCATCAGGGTTGATTTTTAACCATTTCAAAAGAAGAAGTGGGAAAACAAAGAATAAAAAGGTTTAGTTTACTTTGCCTCATGATATTTTTGTAATTTGTGAATTTATGTTCACCAATTGTTTTTCTTTCAGGTTTTAGTTAATAATGAGAAACAGTTTGATGACAAGGAAATCCTAAAGCAAGCACGGGAAAAACATGATGAAGAATGTTTCCGTATTGATGAAGCTCTTGATAACATGTGGTTCTATAATCAGACCTATGAAGCATTTTATCCGGAATCTGGCATCAAGAAACGATTGTGGTACATGATGGATGAAATTGGTTCAGCTCTAACCCACAGTTGTCAACCAAACTTTTGCTGTGCACCATTTGCAAATGCTTTAACTGGAGTATTTTATTCTATACTCTGGCCTGTAGCTGATGTCAACACAGAAGAAATTTGCACCAGAAATTTTTGCCCACCTCTGAGTCCCTCGGAGACATTACTTCAGAGAGATGCTCGGCTGTTGGGAAGCAGTGGGGAATTGCCTGAACGGTGCCCAAGTTCATTTTACATTGAGGAACTGAAGGAGCTCTCAGTTTCAACCCCATCAGATGAAATGGTGACAGATATTTCATGTTTGTCAAGTGACAACATTTGCCCAAACACCAGACTGGCAAAAAAGGTCTTCACAGATGTTAAATCTGGTTATAGTGTCCAAGCCTTGAGACATCTTGGATGTGAAATTGTTGATTCACCACAAGAAGCAGAAGCATTTTGGTTATCTACAGCAGCATTGACTGTTGGTCCTGAACCAAATCAGAAAGTTAACCGCCTTGGAGGAGAACATCTTCTTCTTTCCCCAATCTTACTGTCAAAGCAGTTAAGCAAGTTTTTTGGTAAAGTGTTGTGGTCTCCTACTACATTTAACCTTCGCACCGAGTTGTCACTTGTTGTTGCAGAACACTATCAGAAAGCAGGCAGATACTGGATAGTGAGGTCAGTGGATCAAACAAAGACCTCTTTTGCACCAGTTGTTACTTGTAACCTGCAGAGAATTATCAGGTTAACAGAGCCCGAATTCTTGGTTGCTTCTCATTGTAAGTATGTTTGTTGCTAATAGAAAATAGTTTTGTGGTGGCTTCTTTGTAGGATATCAGTTATCACCAAATCATTTAACCCTCATTTGAATATACTTATGATAATATTAAAACAAAACAGCTTCTAGCTATTTATCTTCTAAAAAGGTTATCAATGATCAAAACACCTTTTCTCCTCCTTAGCTTTGATGGGCCCATTATTTGGAAACAACAACAACTTTATTTTGCATTTCCATCTTTTTCATACATTTACATGGTTGAATATTTAGGGCACTATACTCAAGTTTTTTTTTTATAGTTTACAATCCAAAAAAGTAGGTAATTAAAATATAAGTTTTTTAGTGAAAGAGATACCCAGAGCTTAAATAAGCTGTAAGGTTTTCTAGTTAGATGCCAGGCTTATAAGATTTTTAGGTGATTTCTATAGCCCTCACTCACAAACAAACACACTGAATAAGCAATCTAAGGGAGAAAATAAACAATGCTAAGAGATCAGATGTAAAAAACATATGTTTGTAGAATTTAGCAACTTTTTATCTCAAGATTCAAAATGTTTTACAAGTACAAACTTCTTGATGTTTTTTTTAATGTAACAATGTTTAGCTCTTTGAGGTTGGAGGGAAGACTTTGCCAGATATTAGCTGCCATGGCACTAATTGTCTGTTGCCCTGTGTTGGTTCTAAATCGGGACTTGTATAGATTGCTTTGGGATGCATATCTTGTATTGTGTGAGTGGACATTTGGCATTTTGGCATAATGAAAAGAGTTGCTAAATATAGATGGAACGATTTGTTTATGCCAGTCGTGGATGAATTTAAGTGCCTTAAATTGGTAGACATTATTTACTGTTTAAAGGTCTAGGAGATTTAGTAGGGGCAGTGCTGATGGAGTGCTCTCTCTCAGGAAAAGTTGTCTATGCAAAGAAGAATGCAGCATTGAGAATCAGATTTTTTAGAGAATATACATTTTTATACAAGAGGGCAGCAGTTCTTTCCTTCATCTTTTCTTCTGGCTCCTTTAAACCCCAGTATAACATCAAGTGTATGCTCATTGAATGTTATTTTATCATTAAACATTGATAGAGAAAGAAAATAAGAAATAAAATAAAGATAATATTTCAACTAAAAAATTAACTCAAAATCATTATTTTTTTGTAGTCATTACTGAGTAAAACTATATGGGGCATGGGGTGTTAGTAAATGAAAGATATCTGTGAGAAATAATTACACACTGTCAGTTAAATTTGTCTTTTGACACACTCATCCAAAAAAATTCATTGTTGTGCCTATGCTGAAACTTGAACTTGCATCTCCTGTATTCTAGTTAGGCGTGATGACCACTACACCATTTGAAACAGAAATCCCTGCCATCTCAAATAGTCCAGTTTTGAGGGCAAAAACTTTGCTGTGATTGCTCGTGCTTGCAAAGGTAGCTCTGACCAATCAATATCGGGATATCATTTTAAATAGCCAATCAGAACTATCATTGCATTACAGCATTCAACTGCATGCAACATGAATTTATTTAGTCTAATATTGTTTTCTTCCATTCAGAGTTTTAATTGGGATAAAGTAAAAGTTATTCTGCAAACAAATGTCAAAATCTTACAGCAAATTATCTAACATTCAATACTTGATTCAAAAGATTTTTAGCGTGGTTACATCAAGCAGCTGTTCTAAGTTGAAATCAATTACAGGAGTGCTTGAAAATAAGAGTCGGTGTGTGTAATTCAGATCTAGAGTAAACTTTGATTTCAGTAGTTCATAACATCGAGATTTGAAACACGAGCAGTGAGTGGGTGAGTCACATTTTCCTCAGTTGATTTTTAGGCTTAAGCTGTTGACACAACTCGAGCACAAAGTATTTAAACACAGTATTAGCCAACTTACAGAAATAATGCTGTATTATTAGATGGTGCTAATCAAGTTAATGTACATATTTCAGACTGTTGACAGTTTGTTTGTCAGTTTTTTTCCTATGTGGAAAAAACTGACAAACTGCGACTTACATTTTACATCTTATAAACACAGATTCAAAGTTTGTTGAACAGTGACTGCCAAACACTTCCTGAAATTTTACACTGGATCTCACTCGTTAGACTTGTCAGCCACTCGCACTCGTTATCTGCAAGCCTGTATGAGCCTTATGAGTATTCCAAAAAACAGACTTGCAAGTCATAGGTTGTACTTGCGACTCGAACTTCCGAATGGAGGTTTCGCTACTTGCGGGCGGTACTGTAAGACTGGCAAGCCAAAATTCTCATGGACAATTCACAATGACTCTTTCTCTCAACAGCCACTCTTATTGCTCTTCGGGCAACTTAATAAGAAACCTTAAATTTGATCACTGTTGACAATTAGAAGAAAACACTGATTTTGTTACCTAAGATTACCACAGTTAAGATGCGCAATTAAGCCAATTTGGTTTTCTTCCTTGCAGTTATTTCGTCAACACTCCTGTACAAGAAGCGGCACTTTTGCTTGCAGTATGCTGTAGCAGTCATATCTCTTAACCCATTGGAGCTTGTTGTGCACAATTTGCCAAATGTCAGGATCTCGACTAAGGAGTTTGATACAAAATCCTTTGAGATTGATGAGTATGATAGCTCTGCCTTACTGACAGTGTCTGGAGAGTCGAAGACAAACGAGAATGTTGTGTTTGAAGAATTTCTCCAAGAAATTGAAGTTGTTTATTTAAAGCCAACAAAGAAATCTTGGGGTGACATCCAGAAAGCAATCTACCACTGTTTTGGAAATTTGTTCTTTTCAGTTTCACAACATCTTACTGCTTCTGGCATGTGTGCTGTGTATGGTGTTGATGTGTTGATCAAGGGAGACCTCTCACCATTGATAATAGGAGTCAATGCACTACCAGTGTTTCCTAACAGAGATGTAGCTCAGGAGATATTGCAGTTTGTGTTTGGAAATGATGGGAAGCCTGTTGCTTGCGGTCAAGTTACAAAAATAACTGTGGATGGTACCAGAAAAAGGATTCTTGAAACAAAATAATGATTTTGCTAAAAACAACAAGTTGCCAACCCACAGAAACGTTTCATCTTAAACAAGCATTGTATATTTAGGAAACATCCCAAATCCAGGATTCGCCATATTTTAGGGACTACTGATAAAGGATACCAGCTGGGCAGATGCAGCTCTATTAAGGCATGAAAATCCTGTCAGGGAGGGCCTCAAAAATTGATTTTGGGGTCGGCCATTAACCTTTTTTGTATTTTTGCAAAGTCATATCTTCAACTTAGTTATTTTTAGTTTTTATGTATTAAAATAATAGCCTGTCGGTTAGACAAAATACAAGTTTGTGAAGAAAGTGCATGTTTTAAGGCCTGTTTATGTAATTAACTTGCTGCATGTGCTTTCGCAACCTGGATTCTTGAATGCCATTTAATTGAAGTAATTTCTTTTGATAAACCTCTTTCATAGCCAGGAATAAAAGTATGACACTTGCCAGCTTACTTTCATTGATAATGTTTTTGATGCACTTTATTGGACTTTAGTTATTACAAGCTACTTGCTTCAAGTGAAAATAAGATCTTTTAAAGAAATAACCCAGAAGTTTTAACAAAGAGTCAGCTTTAGGCTTATGCAATTAGTAAAAGTTCTAAGAAAAAAGGTTCCGTTTTGAAGTTGAGAATGTGAAGCTTTGGTTTGAACAATTCTTTCATAATTGGAAAAGTTTCAAGTTGAGGTGATTATGGTATCTAGAAGATAACAAAGCTCAGTTAGAAGAAATTGCATGATAATTTTTCCATTTTAAACTAACAAAAACTCGACAGACTGAGCCATTGTTCTCTTTTGAATCAAAATGCATTTAAGGTAGTAGGTTTATATCTACTTGTTATGATTATGATTAGAACAAGAACAGAAGGGAAATATGCAGAAATAAAAAGTTTTGGTCAAACCATGACTTGTGACGCAAATACAAAAGGTGGCAGAAGCAGAAAATTACTTGGGCACAGTGGAAATAGTCTCATATCTACTCTTTTTAAACCAATCAAATCACGCGTAGCCGAGCTGGTATAAGCTTGACAAAGCACTTTAAAAATATTCAAACAATTTAAACTAAACAACAATGTTTACATCTTTTCAAACAAACAAATGGTCCTCTTTAAAATCACGATGGCAAATCAATGTTTATGTTTCGCTTCATTATATATTGGTTTGCACAATAGCAAGAATTTTGAGTAAAAGCTTCAAGACGTGAGCACAACTGTTCAAAATGAATAAATGTTTGAGAAAGTTTGTAAGCGTGTATGATGGTTGTTTTTTACAGCAAAGTAAGTTTGGTGTCGATAAGGGCCACCATTGAACACTTCTTAAGAGATGAGCCACTTGAATTGATATTTTAGAAATATAAAGTCAAACAACAAATTACTTCAGTTCAAGACCGGTATCTCAAGGTTCGCAAGGATCTTTCATTTATAAACGATCGGCTGATCGACCTTTTGAGCAGTTTGTGACAATTTCTTCAAACTTCGCCGCTATTGTGACTCTCATTCACCAAAACCCCCAAGCCTTACAGTCACGGACACATTTCATCCAACAACCGACTGCAAGTCCAAAACTTAGACTACGGACCCGATTGATTTAAATACCTTTACTCAACTATGCACCGCGGACCACCTTGATTTTATATCTTTATTAACTGTGGATCGCAGACCATCTTGATTTTTATACTTTTACTCAACTGTGGACCGCAGACCATCTTGATTTATATATACTTTTACTCAACTGTTGACCGCACACCATCTTGATTTAAATACCTTTACTCAACTGTTTGCCGCAGACCATCTTGATTTATTGACCTTTACTCAACTGTTGACCGCAGACCATCTTGATTTATATACTTTTACTCAACTGTGGACCGCAGACCATCTTGATTTATATACCTTTACTCAACTGTGGACCGCAGACCATCTTGATTTATGTACCTTTACTCAACTGTTTGCCGCAGACCATCTTGATTTATATACCTTTACTCAACTGTGGACCGCACACCATCTTGATTTATATACCTTTACTCAACTGTTTGCCGCAGACCATCTTGATTTATATACCTTTACTCAACTGTTTGCCGCAGACCATCTTGATTTATACACCTTTACTCAACTGTTTGCCGCAGACCATCTTGATTTATATACCTTTACTCAACTGTTGACCGCAGACCATCTTGATTTATATACTTTTACTCAACTGTTTGCCGCACACCATCTTGATTTATATACCTTTACTCAACTTTGGACCGCGGACCACCAAGATTTATATAGCTTCACTCAACTGTGGACCACGGAACAGGTTTATTTATATACCTTTACTCAACTGTGGACCGTGGATCACCTTGATTTATGTACCTTTACTCAACTGTACGTTGACCGCGGATCGTTGTATGCCAGGCAATCACATATTAGGTGGGATTCACCTTCGACATTTTTGTTCCATTTCGGTAAAGGAAAGGGCCTATATTGGTCGCGTTCGCCCCAATAGCTGAATACGTATAAATAGCTTGGTCCCCACACACTAAAAAAGACGTAAGCAACATCGAAAGCATCCAAAGAAGAGCGGCCAGATTTATCTGCGGTGGTTACAACCTTGCCACCAGTGTCAGGAACCTTTGTTGGTCATACTACAGTCTTGCAGCACAGTGCACGGCTTGACGCTGTTCTATAAAATCAATAGTGGGTCAGTTATCATCCCGGCCCCCCTTCTCCAAAGAAGAGAGTCCCCCCCTCATTAGCCCGAACGAGAGGTTCTCGCCCCCCTCCAAGGAAGAATAATATAGAAAGCAAAAAAGCTATGCTAAGGAACGAAGGATTTTGTCGACGTTAAGTATACCAAATGAAGGATCATGTCCAAAAGTAGTATATCCAACATCGACGAAAGAAGGGCGAAGAAGGAATTCTCGAACTCCCAACCTCCGAGCCCCGATAAGAAACACGAGTTTTTTCACGTTTCAGAATTACTAGAGAGAGTACGTGCAACGTTGACGAAGATTACACGTGAGTTATTTCAGAGTCGGAATCACCAAATATGCTTTCGGTAGAACTTTCAAAGTCAGGAGAGACTTCAATTTCGTGGACTTCGATGAAGCTTTCTTTGTTGTACGGATGTGGTAAACAAAGCCAATCGAAAACGCGCACTTTTAACCATCCGTTTTTCTTCTCCACGAGTTGGATGTTAAATCTTTCGCCGTTACGTACGATTTTGAAGAGTTTCATCGTATCGTCTATATCACGCCAAAAAAAGGTTTTTGAAGAAGGAGTTTTCAAATACTGACCCAAACGTCTGCTACGAGATTGTGGCGACCACCACTATTGCGTGACTCAGTTATCCTTAGTCGGGGGTCAATCAATTGACCCCAGAACACGTGAAAACATAATGTATTAGGAAATCAAAAATATATGTTAACTTGAGTTCAGGACGTGTCATTTATGATCTATAAGATCGTCAACCCAAAGCAGTTCTCGAGTAAAGCTCGCGATATCGTATTTGTATCCGCCAATTTAGCTTTCGATTTCGTTAAGCACGTGATGATATTGATTTTGCCCCAAATTGGCAGCCTCGATCTTTTTCTCAAGGTTTTTGAGTCGAAGGATGCCTTGCAAGACGACGCCAAAGCCTGATACGGTTCCAAGAACGACCATTTTTTTGGTCATTTCTCGTACGACTATTCCGATACATGTCATGATCATCGACAAAATTGTCAGGAAGTGCAGGCGAAAGCCGCCAGGCATTCTTTTAAAAAGTTAGTTTACTGGTGTACGTCTGCTGGACATGGAAGACAAATTATTGTCGACTTCATCCATATACAACGAAATTGTTGCTGATCGAGCTGAGTTCGCTCAAGTATTTCAAAGTCCTGAAATTCTTCACTGATAGATTGAGTCTACGATTTTGGTCTACGTCAGGTGGTAACGAGTCTAGCCCCAATTTAAAGCACAAAGTACAAAGATCGAAGCCCATTTTTCTACATACGCGACATTTCATGAGTCCGAGAGAAATTTGGGTTTACCCCCAAGTATTCCAAACTTTCGAAGACTTTCTAGAGACTTGTACGTTTTTATTTCGTCGACGAGATTTCTCTTTTTGTCAAATTCTTCTTTTGGTAACGATCTTATTTTGCGATCAGTGTCTTTCATGCTTATTTCATGCATTTACCCTCGACATAATCGAAATTAGATTGCCCAGGTTGTCGCCTTAGTTACGAATCGTAAATTTCCCGGAGCGAATAATGCTAAGTCGATATTGCCAGATACGAAAACGAGTCTGATCATGCGAGTAACGGTCTTAGTTGGGGTAATTGACTGCCTTCTGTCGACCCAAATACACGTTGAACACTGGGCCGAACAGCTATTACAGCTTGAATAGCCTTGTGCTGAGTGAAGAGCACGTGGAACTGATTAGCAGCTCTGGTAAAATTTTAGTTAGAACATGAAAAAATGAAGCGAAAGAATATAGAAAAAATGACGTACGTTGCACGAAACGTAAGGCTATCGCCAAGCCAACGAGAAAAATATTAAGAGCTCACGAGAAGAGATATCCGGCGATCGCTCGTCTTTCGCGAGACCAAACGACCGGGTCGGAGAAAATCCTCGTAACTCAGACCCAAGACAAAAGATTGGACAAGGCACTCGCAAAGAACACGGGAGTTCAAATTCAATATTCGGTACAAGGTATCAAAAGGCAACAAAATGGCTTCTTTGCCGGTTTGCTCTCGGGTACACTTCACTCGGTTCAAAGGTCGGGGAAGCAAAATGGTTGGCCTGTTCGCCACCGGAGCATTGAGCGGACTCGCTTCGATGGGGGTCAACAAAGCCTTCAAAGGCGAAGGCCTACTTAGTATGCCTCTGTACAAAGTCGAAAAATTAATCGCGTACAAAAATCGCAATTTGTTGGTGGAAAAATCGACATTCATAAGGCTATTTTCAAGATCGCGTCTAGGAGAGGCTTCACTTTGCCGGGGCATCGTTAAACAGGTCCTGGTAACCCTTTGGAAAAGCAACTGAAATACGACCCGAAAACGGGCGAGATTCTCGAAATATACGAGCAGCCAACTGGACCTACTGATGCTGTTGCCATGAGACACGACGTCGATTATGCGCTGTGTGGCGACAAAGTAGCATGCAAGAACAAGGCAGACCGAAAAATGGTGAAATCATTGGACGCGATTCCATTGGAAGATCACCAATGGGGGCATGCTTTGGCTCGTAATGCGATTCAGGCAAAGCAACATGTAGAATGGGACTCAAAAAAAGAGACAGATCTTGTTTCGACGTATTACAGTCCTCGGGGCTCCTGGAAAGGCCTTTCAGCACTGAAGAGGCTTACTTCCGCAGCCAACGTGCCCCCAAAGGTTGTCCAAGAATGGCTCGATCACGGAAAGCAGCTGCAGGCCATCTGGCAAATCCACTTACCTCCTCCGAAACATCCAAGGCCGAGGTTCGACGTCAGCGTGCCAAACGAGGTCCATCATGCTGCTGCACGATCGCACGGACTTTGGCTGTAGTTGACGTCGCTTTACCCTACAAAGAAGCCCGGCCGCTGGCCACAAAAGACGCCTAAGAGGTTGCGGCAGCTCTCTCTCGCATTTCTTTGCGGAACCCTTTGACGTGGCCGAAGCTCCTCCAGGTCGACCAAGGTCGCGAGTTCATGGGTGCAGTGAACCAGCTACTCTAAAAGCACGATACAAAGTCCGACACGGAGGCATTCAACCCGACCAAGCAATTGTGGAACGCTGCATTCGAACCCTTGTTGAGAGGCTATTCAGACACCAATATTCACAGGAAATCGTGTATCCAGGGGTAGATCTGTCGAATGGGTGACTCTGTTGCCTGAGGTGGCGGCTGCACTGAACAATGAGACGACTAAGTTGATTGGATTTCGACCTCAAGACGCCACAAAAGCCAATTCTTTGACACAAAGGCCCTCTTCTTCCGTTCCTGGAAGGCCTTTTGGCGTCAAGGAGCGAAATCTTCCTTCCGCAGCTGGCGTTCGCTATCTATACGAGCCTGGAGAGCTGGAGGGTGGGCGGCGCCGAGCGGCTAACCCTGTGTGGTCCCTAGATGTATACCGGCTGGGACCAAGCCCGATGAGCCTGTTTGTAATACTTGCAAGGTAATGCTGCTTCAAAGCGTGGCTTTGTCCGTGAGGAACTTCTAGTTGTGGCACCTGGCACCAAGTTGCTTGTTGGTGTCGTCATGCAAGGACAGCAGCCTCTCTTTTTCGGTTACACTCGAGGCACGTCAAACGAATATTGCCACAGGAATGACCTTTCGTGTTGTCTAGCCAATCACCGCTGAACTGCTCTGTATCCTTTGGCTGGTATGCCCAAAGGAGCTCAATATTGCATGCTGTACAATGGTTATTTTGGGCATCCTTGAGTTGCAGGATGTGATCGATCTTCAGGTTAAACCTTAAACCTTTTGTTGCGTCATGGTGCTTGTAGGCAACGAGCTTCCTCTGAATGACTTTGTGGAACTGCTCTCCCCCGAGGGGTTCATATCCCCCGAGAGGCTTGCCAGAGGTCGGCGGTGCCGGAGGGACTACTCGATCGAGCTAATGCATGTCTTCCACTCTCGATTCGGCCAAGTAGGAGAGATTTGACCCCTGGAGATAATTCTCAATGATCCAGACTTTTTTTGGATCGTGGATCGTGAGACCTTGACTCGAGTGGACTGTCCTCGCATAGCTGAGAGCCCAGTCGTGACCCCATTTGCCGTCCATGACCTCCTGGGCATAGAGGATAGGCACCTTAACGACGGCATCGAGAACAAGCACCTCGCGAGAATTCGGTAGGGGACCAGATATCGTTATTAGCACGTTTTGTCTTTGAGGTCTATAAAGAAGGGGGACAATTTCGTCGAGGAAGCGCTCTTTATGATGCATAAATAAAAACTCTTGCGCTCGGTCACCCACGTTTTTTCTCGAACAAGATTGGTGGGCTTCCACCTTTCCAAGAACTCGTTCCATTCAAGACATCTGGTTAAAGCCTTCCTCGTTTGTTGGCACTGAATGCTCTCCTGCTGGAGACGAATAACCTTCTTCAAGGCTTTGAGGGCTTCGTCTTCGCCCTGTGGTCGTGATCGATCTCTTCGTAGTAATCGATAGTTTCTATGAGCCATTCATGTGACATTTCTCCTGTTATAGGAGGGGGCTGTCCTTGGTCGCCACAGCAAACGATTTGGACATTCCTTTCGTTTAGCCAGGCGAAGAACATTTCGGGAATCAATTTGGACACGGTGCATATTTCGTCCCAAACGATAATTTGTGGGACGAATTTCTGGCCATTCTCTCGGGCGTCCAAATGGTTTGTCCTGACCACCTCAAAAAGCTATGGTACGTTTGAGCTTTAACGCCTCTTTCTCGCATTTCTTTGGCTAAACGATGAGTAGGAGTTCAAACGAGGGGGTCTTCGTTACGAAAGCGTCTGATCGCCAGTGATGATTTACTGGAGCCCTCCTCCACCACTAAGGTAGCTTAGCCTGTGTCTCGACAATGGATCGTCCCAGGAGTGTGCAGTACTTTTTGGGAGATCGTTATTGTGCTTCCAATACTCTTGCTTCGAGACTTATGCAGCATGCCCTGCCGGTAGATAGGTATCTCTCCTTTATCGCGCCATTGACCAGGTTCGACCTCTTTTGGCGGCACTGGCGTCGGGATAGTATGGCAACGATTGCAACGTATGCAAAAACCTTTTTCGTGAACTTCTTGAGGAACGAAAGCATTTGCGTTGGCGATATTTTGCATTGCTTCCTTGCGAATATATAGACTGTCTGTTGCTACTCTGACGATTTCGTTTTCATCGAGTTTACAAAGCATTCCAAGAAGGTTGATATGAGCGTTTCCTAGCATACTAGCCCTTAGATAAATAATTTTTCGGAATTTTTCGGGAGCCCTTACTAGAGAACCGCTTAAATGGTTCAACGGTTCAACGGTTTTATTTTTTCCACGTTTTGCAATTACATTAATAATTTAAAATAAATGAATAAAAAGTGGAGTGGACAGGATTTACAACCCTAGGGGGTTAGACTCGCAGCCCTGCACCCTTCTTATTTTACATTGAGTTAAGAGATTATGAGCGGTAACTAAAGGTACAATCTTAAATTATAGTTTTCATTTGCAGTAAGATTTACGAACTGAATTAAGTAACATTGTTTGCGGTTAAAACTTCACAAGAGATTTTAAGGCATTTTCAACTATTGGCTAGGAGAAATCTTTAGATTTTTTTCCTAAACACTTTAATGGACTTTCCATGGTGTCTCGTACAAGAAAGTTCAATTCGTCAGGATCAGTCAATAGCCTTCTTGTAAGCCTTTTCCAATCAGCATTGCTTCCCTGTGTGAACTTGCCTATGGCGCTACAAGCAAGATTCCTATCTTCGGGCAAGCAAACTTTGGTTTCTCTTTTGAAAGAGATAATGGCTTCTCCTTTTCGCAAGGACGTTAGAAGATTGCTCTTGATCAGGAACGAAAGCAGGTGCGTCAGGACCCATTTTTCGGTCACTAGGTGCTTTCCATACCAAGCTGGAACAATGGGATGACAGTTTGGGGCGAATGCGAATTCTTGCACCTCGGCGTATCACGTTTGGATGTCTTCGGGGAGAGGACCGTTGACGCTTACTCTGGTCATTGTATGGGTTGGATGCCCAAATCTTCGAAATACTGATTGGCTTCACCCTTTCCTTGGAAAGAAGCTGGGTAACAAGCTTTCATATCGGTGCTTATCACATAATAAAATCTTATATCGTAATTCATTTCGATCCAGAGACCGCCGTGGCCGTGTTCTATGCAAGCTCTTTGGATATCATGGAGGAGGTTGTGTGGTCGATGTTTGATATACTACTTTTTGACATGATCTTTCTTTTGGTATACTTAACGTCGAAAAAATTCTTTGTTCCATATAATAGCTATTTTGCTTGCTATATTCTTCTTCCTTTGAGGGGGCTAAGAATCTTTCGTTTGAGCTACTGAGGGGGGCTCTCTTCTTTGGAGGGGGGTGGGGGCTAGATGGGCCTTGCAAGAAAAATATTCCAGGACCTGGAAAGTCCTTAAAATTTGGTCACAGTTCTACAAAGTTTCATC
>JAOBAT010114324.1:0-13808 GCA_026413305.1 Hydrozoanthus tunicans
TGAAAAAAGGTGGTGGGTGGCGGCACATAATACCCAACCCCCTAAATTGGGTTCCTAGGAAGTACCGTTGTTTCGACATGATGTTATCGAAAATTAAAGTGGACAAAAATTACACTGTTCTGTAGAACTTCGTTGATCAGCACTGTATTATATATTGGTTTGTTTATTAAAACAATTTCTTTTTTTTTCGGTCGTTCGGTCCATTTTTTTCTGAAAAAAACTATCCGAGAAACAAAAAAAAATTGTGTGGCCTTGAAGGAAGATTGAAGTAAAAAAAGACAAATGTTTATAAAATCAAATGGATCCATTAACATTCTGAAAATAGAAATATTTAGGTTATTTTTCGTCTTGAGAAACCACATTCACAGCAAAAATGACGGCTCAGAAATGCCTGTCAGCGGTTGTCTATGACGTCAGTGGTGGGAACATTAGGCTAGGTAAGGCTAAAGCAAACTCTGTACAGTTTTTTTTTAATTGAGAGAGCTGAACTTTATCCATCGTTTTGAGAAAGAGACACAAACCTTGTGCAGCTTTACATTTTCCCCACCATTGACGTCATAAACTTCGCGCTATTAAACTAGATGCACTGTCACTCTTTGGTAAACCCAAATGTTACCCAGCGTTTCATGCCAACCGAAACAAAAAAAGGAAGAAATAACTTAATACCCACATTTAACATAATTTCTATTTGCAAGTTAGCCACAATGGTATTTTTACCTCAGTTCCCCATTAAACTAAAGTCTTGCACAACCTAACACGTATTTTAAAAAGACTTGATGCTTTTGAACGCCGGGTACCTAAAGTGTGTATTAACAGCTGCCGAGCGACGTGAATTTTAATTTATGCTCATGGTTAGCAAGTTCAATTTTTTTGTTTCTAGCTCTGATACTCCCCTTTTTTTGAGATGGCAACATTACAACTAACAACAAAAACGTTTTGGTCGAAACAAAAGGAACTTGATAAGTTTTTTTAGAATGCTGTTCTAAGCTCCTTTAACGTCTACTAATAAGTTGCAAGGCCGAATCAACAGGGAATTAACATTCTTTACAGGTCAAACTATTCACCGCAGTCCCATGCATAATAATATCTAGTTTATTAACAAGAAAGACGACATTTTCTATAAAAAAAAACGTGCTAACTGCTTCCTACGATTGACCATTTGGACCACTTTAAAAGATTTGGTGCAATTTCTAGTGAGCTAGTTCGTTTGCATCGTTTCACAAACTAGTTTTTAATATACCTTCAATCGCTTATTTTTAGAATTACAAAAATAAATATAATACTATAATACTTGACAAGTTGTATTTCGCTTATGTCTTCTTTTTTTCAGGCGGTGTTTCCTATTTCTGCCTTTTGACACCTCGTCAGTCAATTTTCAAAACTAAAGCAACTTTTTTTCGTTGTTTCGTTAAAAATGTTTAATTAAAATCTGGGCGTGTTAAACAATCAGGCGGTCCTTAATGTGAAAAGTACTAATGGCTCCCACACTAAATGTCTCTCGTTAATTCAATATTGATTTAATGACGAAATCAATTAAAGGGAATATCACATAGAGTCAGAGTGCCGTTTTAGCGACGTAAAATTACTAGTTTTAGATAATTGTTGGTTGTAGAGAGTTAGATTTGAATGTTATCATAGCTTAGCCTGAATTATCAGAAGTATAATATTGATAGTAGATTGGTTTTGTAAACAGTGTTTAGGCGACTTTGTCACTCAATTTGACACTTGTCATATCCGTAACGAGCACTATTGTTCAAGACTGAACTAAATCCAGCATTTATCAGGACGTATTTAATTCATGCAAAAACAACACAAGTATAAGACAAATGTTACTTCTCTTAGCATTATAATCATTTGGAGTTAGCCCGATAGCCCACCAGATCGAGCAACCTTCTCCTATTTTTGTTCCAGAACTGAAATCGACAGTTACTGACGACGAAACCAGAGGTTGTACACCAATGTAACAAGTCATCGTTATATAGGTAGGTGCACTGTCACTCTTTCAAAATATATTCACTTTTGAATTACCAATAAATTTGTTTTTTGTCCCATTTGACATTGCTCTTAAGCTTGCTCCCAAATTTGACTCGGTTCGTTTGTTAAGAAACTCAGAAAATTATTTCGCTTAGTGAAATAGCCGAAAAGCTCCATGAAAAAAAGGAATTGTATGAGAGAAGGGCCGAGACAGAAGTAAAAGAAATGAAATGATATCATTATGTTTCCCTAAAAATTGTTTTCACTTCAAGAACTGTGTCATTGCGGTCTGCTAGACTAGTTTCGTTACCGAGATAATGAATAAGACGTTCAGTTTCAATCAAAAGGGGATGTTTCAAACCTTTGCATTGAAATGTTGTTAGGTCGCCAAAGATTAGCTAACATCCGTAAAAAACAAGAACAAAATTTAAAAAACAACAAAATAAAAAAAGTCGGAAGCCGAACGTTCGTACATACATGTAATACAAAGAACAGCTCAATTGAAAATAGATTATGAGTATATAAACTGGATTTGCTCTCTGTGAAGAAACATTAGTTTTAGGTATTTGGCTTCCTTGGTATCTAAACCAACGTAGTTTCTTTTAATTTCATTTCAAAACAGCTTCACTGTCTCAACTGAACAAAACCCCAGCAGAAACGTTTATATTTTGGTTACGAAAACTAAAAATTCCGCTTTACGCGCTGTTTTCTTAAAAGAACAACGAGGCACAAGTGGGCCAAAAATAAAAATAAAAAAAAATAAAAAAATTAAGAACGAGCTGGAGAGTTTTTTCAACTTTACTGAGCTGCGATCTTTAACTCTTAAAGAATGAATAAAAATGATTCGCAGTTTGTCTCTTCTAATCACTGTCATTACCTAAAATTCCACGCAGTGCACACGTGTACTCACCGTTGGTTCTGTACATTGTATTGAAAACCTTAGGCTTAGTTTTTATTCAGATTAAACCGCACATAGAAATAAGAACAATTTAAGAACAATTGAAGGCTAAAATTGCCAAAAAGTTAAGAACAATGAACTTCGGCCAAATTTAGTAGTTCTCATAAAAATAGCTTGACCGGGAATGTACACTCTTTGTTTTATAAGAATATACTTGATAAGAATATCGAGGCTGTAAAGGGCGAAAATTTAAGAATATTTTAAGAATAATGCTGAAGCTAAGATTTTGTTAAGAATATAATTTCGTGCAACACATAGATAGTCTCAGGAAGGCAACGCCATGCTGGCAGACATATTCTATTGACCTGTATTCTAAGAATATTTTAAGAACATTTTCAGCTTCAAAACGCCAAAAAAATTAAGAATCTTAAGTCTGGGTCTGAAAAACACTATCTTAGAGTGTATTTGGTATTGTTTTGCGGTTAATTTGTTTGACTGATAGGCAGAGATATGAAGTTGCGTACAAATCCTTCGGCAAAAGTATAAAATCTTAATGTCCAGCTCCACTTTAATTCCGAAATGCAACAATTAGAAGCATTTTAAAGGACAACCTGTTGTAAATCGTTCTGATCGTTCAAGGCTCAAGCTCCAAAAGCTGCTTGAAGCTGGATTGGTCGCGATAGTACCTTAATAATGGCCGGTAAGGATACTAAAATTTTGAAACAGCTTTATGAATAAACTATGGTTTATTTCCTATTAATCGGCTACTAAGTTTAAAGCACAATGAAATAGAATAATAATTTGACTAACGACTTTAGCTTCAACAAGCCAACGAGAACAAAAAGCCGGAAGTTATTGATATTTAGAAATAAACATGACTGACAATGGGCAGAGTTTAATTTAGTTGAAAGAAACATGGTACTAAAAGATACTGATTCAGTTTATCGAAATTGAAAATACCAAGTCCTTCATCAGACCTAAACATAACAAACGCCTCCCCCCTCCCTTCCCCCGCCATTTATCCTTTTTCTAGTATTTTGTGTTTGTGTTTTTGAGTGAAATACAAAATTTTTTTTTGGTATTCTACCAATACTGAAGTTAATTTTGTTTTCTGCATTTGAAATAAAAGCGCAAAGTTGTGTGGATGGATTTACTATAAAGCGCGCTTAGCTTCTTATGTCAACAATTCTCATTTTTTGCTTCCGTGGGCGTAACTATGAAAAACAAATACTATGGTGAAGGCGGCTTTTATCAGTTGGCTTCTCACAACTTGCTTGATTATTTATGTTCCGTTGCATATGCATACGGATACAACTAAGGTCTCGGGACTCCTCTTCTACTATAAAGAAAAAAATTCCTGATCAGTTTTTGTTCAGCAGCAAATTTGGGCTAAGCTGTCTAAAGCAGTCAGTTGGTTGATAATCATCGAGTAGATCATATAAGTACCTCAGTCTTAACTATCAAACAAATTTAATCCTCTTGATTACACAAATGTGATAACCGTCTATTTGAGACGACATCTGCATCATTATCAAAGATTATAATTTTAATTAAAGTTGTTGAATTGTTGATCTATAGTGGAAGCTTTTTGCTATCTGTATCTCTCATGACGTTTTAGTTCTTGACAATCCTTCTGCTTTTGTTTAGAGATAGAATTTCGAAACTTTCTCATAAACTAATTTTGTAGCCGCCTCCTCTGTAAGGCTTACAGAATGGGGAAACAATAGTGAGTCAGAGGAAGGAATTGGGACTGTGAGACAGAAAAGAAATGAATGTTTTATATAACGATAATCAATAATGGAAAACAAAATGCAAGTGGGAGGTCTTTTTCTCATATCTCTGTTTTGATGAAGGCAAGAGTGAATACATCAGCATTGGTCGCACTAAGGCTTGGTGATACGGAATCAACTGATAACAAGGCAACCTACTTGTGCAGTATAAACCTAGAAACCCCCTTTTCCCGTGATTAAGGGAAAAAGTTCAGATTGTCATCTTGTGGACACCGAGAAACAAGAATTACATGACTATGAGTAATATCAGTAGAAAAGCATGTTTGTAATATATCACTAGGAACGAATAATTTAAACATTGAAATTCTTCTATCACTATTAGGTGACTTTACCATCGTAGAAGTAATTTTGAAAACGTGAAAACAAATAAACATATTTAGTTTTGGTTCATAATCAGGCTTTCCAGCATGAAGCCAGTGATCGAGCTTCGATTGTGTGTTTAGCCTTTGGTCTTACACTTCTCGGTATAATTTGTTATCAGGCGTTGTTGGAATATTTAACATACTCAATAATTTGATTTTTGAGAAAAGTAAAGCAAATTGTCTTTTTGAGGTTGGGCTACTTGCTCAATACTTAGGACATTTCTTTTTATTTTCAGTCAATTGCATGATGGGCTCAAATTTGAGTTTCTTTCCAAGAGTTGCGAGCAACTATAATTACATCAGTGACAGTGTTTATTATTTTGAATTGGTATTTAACAACTCGAAGGAGTTTCGGCGGATGCTTTTGGACGGCCTGTAAATGCAGATTCAGTGTTTTTTTTCCATAATTTTGTCCCTCGAAAACAATTATTTTTAGGTAAAGCAACAAGATAGGTTAGTTTTTAACATTAAAAGTAATCGTAAACTGTCTTCAGTATGAACTAAAAAGAACATGGCCTTATATTCTGTGTAAGTTAGTTTTGTTTGTGACACAAACTAGGTTTTGATGCAAGTTTGTTTTCAATGACATACAAAGGGGAGTAAATGAGTTGATAATTTGATGGCGCCGAGTGCACGACAAGTCGCCAGAATTGTCATTGTCTGAAATTCGTTTATCAAAAAGTGGTTAGACCTGATGTCGTCGATTGTAAACCAGCTTTCTGACATCTGTGCTTGTGTCGATGTCTGAGTAATACAAAAAGTTGATATATATTCAAATTGGAACTGAAATATTCGTGTTCCAAAGCTATGCAAAACACATGGTGAAATTGTACTCAAGATTGGAAAATCCTCATTTTGTATTTTTTTTTTGTATTTTGTTTTCACTCGGTCTTTTAAAATTTGTTTTTTTTTATGGTCTCTATTATAGTCAGAAATAGAGTACAATAGCTTTTTCCATTATATTTTTTTTCATAGGACATTTTGAGTGAAACTTATTGCAATAAAAATACATGATGTCACTATTTTGGTTGTGTGTGTCCAAAGGAGTATAACAAATTGCCAATAAAATACATTTACAAAACCTGACTTTTTTATCGCTTTACAATCAAAAGATTTCTAGTAAGAGCAACTCTGACTCATTTGTTAATTTAAGAATTATTGATTTTAAAAAATTAATTTCTAAACTTCGCAAATTTTGTTCTTAACTGCACGCATCTACTCCATTTGAATTACAAGAGGATCGAGTTTTAAACTATTATGGTTTATTATGTATTTTTTACGTTATACGAACCTGATGCAGCTTTTCAATTTTCGTGAACTGATTGCGCAAAGCAAAAATATTAAAAACCCTTTGTCTTCGTTGAGAAAATCTAGCAATATTGACTTTGCCTGATAAATCTATTTGGGACATTTATGGTCATTTTTATGACTTAAATTAATTTTTTTCTGCGCGCTATAGAATTGACGAATGTCCCCCGCGGGGCACGGAATATGTAGTGATAAAAAAACCCAGCCGAGCACATATCGAGGAGTCGAACTCGACTACACCGTGCAACTATTGATGTACGGCGTTGCAGTTGGCTAGCGTGATATACGAACGAAATTCTCTTTGAACTAGAGGAGGCAGTCATATTCGCTTGAAGGTGGGTTTATTTAGAATAGTGGCGGGGTAACTGGAGAGTGCTTGAAGTATTTAAGGCAGTTGGTAATGTACGTGCAGAAATAAAGGTTGTAGTAACAAGTCGAGTTTTGGAGAGGCGCCAAAGTTGTTTGTTAATTGAACGTTATATTGTCACGAATTTTTACGCAATTTCTCCATTGTAGATTTGCGCATTCAGTCAAATGAACGGAAAAACTTCCATTTGACCTTATTTTCCTAGAAACAAACAAAAGCTTTGCGACGCGGAAAGATCATGTCGTTTCCCTCAAGTACACCCGGTTTTATTGTTTGTATTCGTGCAGTATGTATGTGTCAGATACCGGCAAACCACATTTAGATAGTTTCGAGTTCTTTGTGCTTTTTCCTGGAGTTACTGCAGCCCTGTCGTTTTAAAAGTCTGATAAACTTCAGCAGTTGCAACAAACACAGGTAAATCATCGGTTGAGGAGACAAACCACTCGAAGAAGAATGGGGAACACTACGAGGAGAAATAATTTTGGCTAATTGACTGAGCAGAAAATAACTTGTTTAAATGATTTCGGCTGACGTTCGGATCAGAGAGACCGAAGACTCAAACGGTTCGTATAATCTCGTGGGTGGGGAGGGGAGAGGATTTCCCTTAGGGAATCAGAATAAAGATGATAAACAGCTTAGTAGTATTCGTAAAACTTTTAAAATTTAGTTGAACTGCCTTTTTTTTATAATTTTGGAATAAACTTCGACATTGAGGTGCAAGCAATTAGACTAAAATTTTCCAATATCCACCTGTTGGATCCGACGAGCTGGTGTACTTTCAAACCAAAATAAAACCGCCCGTTAGACTGATCACAATGTGAAATAAATGATAGGCGAGTTTTCACTGTTAAACAAAAATCTTCAAGTAGGGATTGTGTACTAATTTTATATTTTATCGCGGCCAGCGAAAACAGTATTCAGCTGCGTCCGAACTATTCTTTTGTACGATTTTATCAACCTCAGAACAAATATCGGTTTGCTAGCCCCGGAGGCGGAGTCATCAAAGGCGCCGAATACTGTACAGATTAAAACGTCTTATTTACTAATGGAAATGTGTTTAAGGTGAAATATTGTAAAAAAGAAGCTTCAGATGAAATAATGCACGCAATTTTTCGTGTTTATTCAAGATGTCTCAGTCTTTGTTTGGAATTTTTTTCATGATGTCCACGCGTTGCAATCTGTGTGGTGCAAGCACTAGTTACTACACACGATGCGATGGTTTGCCATCCGGAGAACTACATTCTCTGTTTTTCTATGAAATCGCTCTAAGAACTCATCAAAAATATGGATATCTATTGTCAGAGTTTGATAAACGATTAACTTTAAAATGCTTTCGCAAACGCATGCCTGGTTTAGTCAGATTTGGGGTTCATCTAAGGTGTGATCAAATTTCTTGGCTACGTGATCTTCAGTATACAATGTGAAAAAGAAATTGTCCAAGTAGGTTTCTCTAGGACAGTAAATAAAACTAATTTCCCGCTGGGTTTTTCATCACGAAGTATTTGTCAGTCGTAACTTGTCGTAGGTGCCCTTTCATGGCGATTACAAATCTTTTGTAAGCATAACGTATGAACCGCGTGATATCAGTAGAAACCAAACCAGGCACTCAATTTTGAACTAAGGCAGCATACCTAAATTATTGGTATTGGAGAAATAATTAAAATGAGTATATCAATCAAACATAAGTGTAAACATTTTGGATATTACGATAATTAAGAAAGTTCCCGATTGCGAATTGTTGAATTTGATTAACGAGAATATATATCGGAAAGATAGTACAGGTGTACATGTGTACGAGGTGGGATAGTTAATTATAAATGAACTGGGTGATGGAAGCTAGGGAACTGTTAGTTCGCGTTTTGTCTGAACTGATAACCTAATTTACTTCAAATTGTAACCTTCCGTTTTTGGTTCTAGTGGGCTAAGAGAAACTTTCCCTTTAAAAAAGAATAAAACGTAGGTCAAATATCAAACACTGCATGTGAAAAAGTATTTCAAAGTCTCGCATTTTCAGATTTAGTTGCAACTGATATAAATGAGATAGCAAGAACTAGTTATAGCGTGGAACGGAGAGTTGCAGCTCTTCCAAAGTCAATCCAGTTTGTTTTCTTCCGGCCTCCGTCTAGATCTACATGTTATTGAAATTGTTCGCGTAAGTTGTGTTAACGCGGCAGCTTGTTTTAAAACATATAAATTGCTGCTTCCTAACATTTCGGCTAATATGGAGTAAAAAGCCGGTGGTACTGCGGATTCAAACAGTGTTTACTTGACTGCGTTTGAGAAGTTTTTAATGAAATCCGCCAACAAAAAGAGTTCCAGCAAACTAGATTAATTCGTTTTAAATTGTCCGAAATAAAAACCCAGCTCGGGCATGACACCGACTTTTTCGGATGAGTATGTCGTAAAGGTAAATACACAGTTTGTGTTCAGTTCTCATATGTAATAAAAACCCCAAAAATTCTATAGGGATGAACATTTTGAAATGGTAAAAAATAAAATGTACCAAACAATCTAAAGTAAATGAAAGAGCATTTACAAAAATTCTGAAATAAAGAGTTCCCCAGCAACCTTGAAGCAAGAGATTCGGCCTCACTAAAGAGCGAAAACCTGAGACAAGAGTTTTTTTTATTTCCCGGCAAAATATGGAGCAACCCAGAGGAAAGAGCTGATAATATTTCCATTAAAAAGTCCTTCGGCAATCCAGAGAAAATAACTGATCATACAGTCTCCATGCAAGCAAACCGTTTGATGAAAAGGAAAGAAAAGAGACTAAACTACTGTTAAGAAACGGAAACGGGCGAGCAGGGTATGAAAATCATCGACATCCATTGTTTTGCGAGTGGAGAATCCACAAGAAGTATCGGGAATGGACGTCGGGGTAATATTAAGTGTGAGCGTAGAAAGTCCTTCCAACCAGTCACATCACTGCTCGTCCGATCCATTAAGACTCTTCATTTCAGATTTTAAACAGGTTTACATCTCCTTGAAACTATTATAACGCTCCACACAATCTTCTAGAGGGTACTTTCGGTTTTTCCTTGGAGACTGCATGAGTTCCAAAAAAAAGTATACAGTTGATACGCACAACAACACAGAAAAATCAAGGCAATAGAGCGATAAAATAAGACAGCTATTGCATGATTTCTAGATGTGTGAAAGCTTGATTCGTCATAAGAATTCTTAACTAATCTGGTTTTTTTTATTAGTTTGACAACGATAGCAAAAGGCCTTCATGGCTAGTCTAATGAAGTGACGGCAGCTGGTAAAGCAGTACCGGCTACGTTGGGTAGACTTGCCGATAAGCTGCTGGTACGCGGGGTAATTTCTTCATGCAACTTGTCTTGTAGTTCCATTATAAAACTGGTTATCCAAGCCATTTTAGCGAGTATCAGCCTAACAAACTACAAAATTGTGACGAGACCTGAGTTGCAGCTGAAGTAGAACCCGATTTCGTTTTTGCTGCAACTAGTCTCGCAACGATTGCATAATTGGTCATTGTAGGGGAACAACGAATGGTGTTGCCAGGCAAATTTCAAGTATGAATTGCCTCGTGAACAGCACCGCAGCTACTAATTGCTCAAAGTATAGATTGCGGTGATAATATTTGGTTGTCAGTATTTCACGCCATATCTAAAACCTGGATGTAGATATGGTAGAAGCTGTTTAGCGTTGTTGCTGTGCGCGGAATCGATAGAAAATGAAAGGAGCCTAAATATTTTGTACTTTAATGAACATTTCACTTGAGCTGTAGAACGAATTGGAATAGCGGTATTGTGTGAAAGAAGGATGTTAAATTAAACTGATATAATGCCTTTATTAGGTATTTCCGTTGGGTTTGCAAAACCCTGGTCGTCCTTGTGAAGACACGTATTAAACTTAAAAGCAATGTTCGTCAAAAACTTTGTCAGGAAATAAAGAAATGGGCTTACATACTCGTATCTACACGAACATATATGAAACAGCTACAATTGATAGACATTTTTAACTAATATCTCATCTGGTTTATTTATCTGATATACAACAATTCTTTTATTTAAGGAAAAATTAAATTATTTTTAGAAAGAAAAATGAACAACAACAAGTTTCCAACTAGAACGACAAAAAAGAACTGCAACGTGTTAGTTTTGATCTATCAGCCCGAGCTCAAGATTTCCTTTCGATAATTAATAAATAATTTTACATAAATTAAGAACAATTTCCGAACAGGAAAAACCTAGAACTTCCGTTTTGAGATTAAAGATAATATTTTCCTCTTTCAAGTTACACGTCATATTTTGTTCATTTTTATTCGTCCTTTTACGGAAAAGTAGAAAGATGCGTTTGAAGTAGAGAGGGAGGAGAAATCGTCTTTTTACGCGACCTATAGGAATTCTGGTCCGGAGCCCTCGAGCTTGTCAGCGACAACTAATCTTACACAAAGTAGATGTACAGCTTAGCAGCTTTAATAGCAAATGGCATAGTTAAAGTAAATACGTGAAGTAATTATATGTATAGTTGATAATGGTATTTCGGCTGTCACTCGACATTATTAACATAATCTGAATTTAGATGGAAGTCGGACTGACAGCCGAATTGCTCTCACCAACCATAAAACATGGGGTGGTTTCTCGTATAACTTTTAGTATACGACTACTTGCCCGAACTGTTCAGATGACATGCAATTTTTTCAACTCCATTCAAAATACTTTTTCTTTTCCTTTCAAGGGCTTTTCTGTGATACTGGTTATGTAATATTAAGTTTACCGAATCTCGTTATGTCCTTAAGTACTCGGATAATAGGCCTCTTCAGCTTCAAACTGACGAGAAAAGATCACGCAAAGGTGTTCTGACTAGTTTATGTAAATAAGTCAATGTTAACTCTCCTCTACTTCAAACGCATAACTGTGCACGTTCGCCGGGGATACCCACAACATTAACAATGACCAAGGGCCGAAAATGAAGTTCAAGGTCGCGGAAATGCATATGCGGTTGCCACACTGTTTCCGCGCTGACTTCCTTGCATGCTGCTAATCTCGCGTAATTAAAAAAACCCGCGGGAGTCACGCGAGAAAAGGTTGAAGGCATTGTCAATTTTTTCTTCCTTTGACATCATGATCATAAATTTACAAATGAAGCCGAAAGGAAAGTATCGATGACTGACTTAAGGTACAAACAAGTCTTGAGAGTGTTTTCTTACTTTACACTACTCGAGTGGTTTTAGTTGATTTTAACATAACAAAATGGCATTCGTGAGCTTTAATAGCTTCAGTTTTTTCAGTGGTTCGTGCGCGGCGTGCTTACTTATGGCTAATTGATTGATATGGTTTTCAGTTCTCATTGCTGTCAGCACGTGATATCAAAATGGTGATTTGTTCAGTAATTCGAAAACTTGCATTGATGTTTAGAATGAAAATAAACATTCTCCTGGTACTTGGTTCTATATGTTGATCCTTTGTGCCGACTTGCTGAACAGAAAATCGTAAAACTAGGAGAAAAACCGTTAACATAGTAGCACCAATCGATAGACTGAATCTGAAGAATATCAGTAATATCAATTAAACTAATTGTACATTCCATTTTCTGACGCAGCAGTTCATTCATAATTTCATGATCATGACACTAAACGCCAGTTATTTCCTATGTTTTGACTATTAAATGCACTGTCGCGAGTGTGATGACTCACATATCTGTTTGCACTTTCAGATCAAAGAGAGTTACACGTCTGAAACGATGGCGATAGACATAGGTTTGAATTCTTCTAACTTCACGGCAACTGCAAATGATTCTGGTAAGTGACTAACTGAAAACAAGAGAATTCGACCATATGGTCTTGTTCTCTTGCTTGGTGAAAGGTCTTGTCAGTGTATTTTAAAACACTAAAAGCGCATTTGTGGCGATATACCTGACTGAACGTAATTCAGTGATTATTGAGTTTGTTATTCTTCAGTCTCGGGTAACTTTTTTCAGTGCCTTCTTTTTCTTCACCTTTGAACCAAAGTTAGTAACCTTTTAGTTTTAATGGTTTTCAGACATATGAAATGGGCGTTAAGCGAAAAATTCAGTTTTCACAGTACTACGAAACAAGTTTCTCAAGTTGTTCCTCTAGTCAATACAGCACTGGCCAATACAACGCTCTTATAAGTGTTGTGAAACACCACGTAAAACCACTTGTAAAGCAATTCTTCATAGAATTTCTGTTTTACGCTCCATTTAAGCTAAAACGCAGATTTTGTTTCGCATTAGTTAATGTAATGTAATACGACTGTCAGGGGTTTGTTTTCACACAATCGGTTGGCATCAGTCTCTTTATCTCCGATACCGGCATTTGTTTAGGCGTCTGTATGTTGTGGAACATCGATATCGGCTTTACATACTAGAACAAGAATGCACGTGTTATGAGTGTCGCTTTTTAGTTTTTCTATCGGGAATCAAATACAGAAAGCGATTTGGCTTAGTTTCAGAGCACGTATGAAATTGAGATAAAGACTTAATGTATGAAAATAATGAGTAATCTTGTTCATGGGCGCATGTTTTTTCTTTCAGAGATTTTGAAACAGTTATAACTCAGAATGTGAGCGCAAATTTTTGCTCAGCGTAATTTTTACCTACAAACATCTCAAAAGTAGTTTCCGTTTTCTCAACTGAATATTCGCTAAACCATTCACCATATACGGTGTAGACTGTCAGTTCCTGTGTCAGGTAAAGTTTTATATCCTGTTTGGCTTCGATGTTGACAAGTTGCGAAACATTTTGTACCTTTTCTGAAACTAATCGATTAGAGAGCGAACTGACCATGGTAGTTTAAGGTAGTAACGACAAGACGTTGTAGCAAAAGCGTTTCCGTTACAGAAGCGAAACCTCCAAATAAGTATGAAATACGTAAAATTAAAGTTCGGTTTCTTTTTCTTGTTTAGAGAGCGAACTGACCGTGGTAGTTTAAGGTAGTACTTGTAGCAAAAGCGTTTCCGTTACAGAAGCGAAATCTCCAAATAAGTATGAAATACGTAAAATTAAAGTTCGGTTTCTTTTTCTTGTTTAGAGAGCGAACTGACTGTGGTAGTTTAAGGTAGTACTTGTAGCAAAAGCGTTTCCGTTACAGAAGCGAAATCTCCAAATAAGTATGAAATACG
>JAOBAT010114335.1:0-14155 GCA_026413305.1 Hydrozoanthus tunicans
GGGACTGGATCAAGCTGACATGCCTTAGCAGGAGACTTTTTGAGTAGATCGCATATGTATGACTCTGTCACAGGAGCGAACTCCAGAAAAGAAGCTTGAGCAGGAACTGGGTTGACGGAAACTGAAGGCTCTTCAGATAATATTTTGGAGTTCTCGAGATCTTCACGCAAGGTCTTAATTTTTTGGTGGAAATAATTACTAAAAGCCTCAGCGAGTTCGGGTAGGGAGTCACAGGAAGGCAGGGGAGGAGTGGCTTTGACCTTAAATAGGCTGTCAATCAGTTGGAATAACTGCTGATTGTTAGAGTTTGAGATCTTTGCTTTGTAGTATGCTGCTTTAGCTTCATCTAGCGAGGCAGTATAGGTATCACACATGGCTCTATACATTTGGCGGTGAATTTCAAGGCCAGTCTTCATATATTTCCTCTCAAGTCTTCGTTTCATCCTTTTCAACTTCCGCAGATCCTAAAGTAAAGTAATCTGTTTAGCCTTTTACTGAGTTTTGAACTGTTGTTCTCTTTACTAGGGATGCAAAGTCAAACTATTCGATTAACAGAGTCCGAAGGACTTCCTCTGGGAGAAGCTACTCTTCCTGATAAATTGAGAAGAAGGTACGTGCTGTTGGTTTCAATTGAAAACTACGGAGTTCTTTTGACGTTTAAGATTTCATCTTAACATTTAAAGAATCCTGTGAGTCTAATATATTCGGTAAAAATATCACAACACGACTTAAACTAGGCTTGTCTAACTAAGAATGCTGCATACTAGGTTTAAGAGAGCTTTCAGAATCTTGTATTTTAGCCTCTTTGAAATGTTTCCATTCATTTGAAAAACTTGTCTCTTTACAAAGGACTTTGGAGTTTAATGTTCGAAGAGCGGAGGTTAGGAGGGGGTAATACAGCTACTAACTAACAGCTACCTTAGATTTTAGCTGACTAAGAAGATTTGATTGAAAAGTAGGTCGTGGTCAAATGCACGAAATTTAATGAGCAACCTTTTCTCCCCTATAGAATCAAGATTCAGTCCCTTCCCCTTTCCCCTTAGTAACGTTGGAAATCTAGTAACCCACGCTCCTTCTGCACTGGCTGACTTTTTACGTTCCACAGCCTCAACTCAATACAAAATACGCATGGTTGGAAAGTTGCATCTGGGTTGGTCCATAGAGTCAAGATTCAGATGGCCCTAGACCCCTCCCCCCCCTCCTCCTTCCCCTTTAGTAACGTTGGAAACCTTTTAACCCATCAACATTCTACACTGGCTAACTTTTTTTACGTACCCATAGCCTCAACTCCATACAAAACACACATGGTTGGAAAATGGCATCTGGGTTTCTTCAAGGATAGCTACACCCCAACAAACCGCGGTTTCGACTCCTTTTACGGGTTCTACGGAGGGGCGGAAACCTACAGGACTCACAAGACGTCAGGACGATGTGGACCTTCCTGCTCCACTGAAATCTTAGACTTTCGTGATAACATGAACTGTGTTACTAACATTGATGGCGTTTATTCTACTTTCGCCTTGGTAGACGTGAGTGTTGGTTAACCAGAAAAAAAAAATGCAGTTATAGAAATATGTACTTAATTCAGTTGGGAATCAATAAATCCTTAAATTCATCAATCAAACCATTTCATGGTACAACATCTCTAGGATTTGAATTAAAAGCCAAGCTGATGCTAGGTGGTTGGACCAGACTTAAGTCTACGCTCTTTTTTACCAGAACCTTTTTCTTGAAAAGAACACTGAGGCTAAAAATCGCCCAAACCTTTTAAGGTCATCCCATCGAAATAGAACCCGCACTTAGTTTTTTGTCAACCTCTCCTCATTTATCAATCATTATATGTAAACTGTAAAAATGGAATAAAAAAGGGGTGCGCCCGTGTTAACTTTTGAGATATGATGGATACAAACACCCCCTAATGGACTATTTTTCTGTTGTTGTAAGCTTGAAATTAAAACTGTAAATTTCTTATGTGGCCAACCAAGATAACATCGAGAAGTGTAAGGGAAATAAAGGAAGGCAACGTAAAGAGCTCTCCTGGATTAGGAGAATAATTTTTTCGTGTTTTTCAGCAAAAACATTTTTGGTAAGGAGGCATTTTTGTGTGCTTTTGTTGTTACTATATTTCAATACCTCAAAAAACAGTGTATTCTTGTCTATGTTTTTTATATTTTTCCACACTTGCAACACTCAGATTTTTCCTATTTTTTCTCTTCAGAGAGTCGTGTTGAAATTTGACGGATTGACGAATAAAAATTGTGGAGTACCCGTGCTTGTTTAGGAGAAACTCTAGGAAAACTGGCAAAACATGTGCTTTTTTACTCCATTTCCGAGGGAAGACTGGAACCGAGTTAAACAAAAAGCCCCATATATTATGAAGAAAACTACTTTTTTTGCACTAGAATATGACAAAAATGTGTAAAAATTTTAAAATTTCTAATATGCGCAGTAAAGATGCGCAATGCAAAACACGGGAATTACCTTAAGAACATTCCAAGAACATAGCGAGGCTGAGGAAACGCGAAGAAGCTTTGTTTTGGATACTGGCTGCACTCAAGATTATAGAAATAACTTTTTCTCGGCTCATGTTTATCAGTGCAACACGGCTTTATGTGTTGTGCACTAACAAGTTTGTTGTAAATCCTTTTTATTTATTATTGTATCTTTTTTGCCGGCTAGGATAGTAGCGAACTCAATTTGTTCTTCAAGTTGGCTTGTACGAATGTAAAATATTTATTAACTGCACGACCAATACTAATAATTATGTTTCAGAGCATTTTAAGAAGATTCAATTTGAAGCTGAAATCTTCAATTTTTTTGAGAACATTCATCTTCAGCCAAAAAACTAGTCGATGGCATAAAAAAATTTAGTCTGTCGAATTCGATTGACATCCATCTTGGTCCACCTTTGACAAACACCTTTGTTTATACGGTATTTACCAAGAACTTTAAACCTTATCCTGCTAAATTTTTAAAAAACAAAGTCGTAAAATCTCAACAAAAATACAAACTTCAGAAGTTGGTGAAGCAAATAACTTTTTCAGAACCTACTTGTAAAGACAAAGAAAATGAATGGTCATTCTATCGGTTTTCAAGAACTGGTTATGAAGTTAGATCATTTTTAGTTTCTGTGAAGCCGTTTTTATCAGGATAAAGATTAACCTTTTATGTTTGAATCCATTTCTGTTTTGACACTTTATTTAATTGATGAATTTTCATTCAATACTTAAAATTTTTATTTTACTCCAATTTTCACTTTTATATATGTAGGTCTTCTAGTCATTCGTTTACCTGTTGTATAGGCTGAGAACCAAAAGCTCTTGTTTTTAGATCTTCACCTAGAGAACGCTTTTAATGTTTTGAAACCTTCTTACACTTTTAATCATATTTTATAGAAAGTTGAGGAGATCGTCAACAATCGTTAACGAGCCGCTGTTTTTGTACGTCTCTTTTCAAAACGTTCACTCCCCCCTGGACGCACCAGACGATTACGTCAACAAGTATGATCCCGACATTGTGGGCACCGACAGGAAAATCGCTGCTGGCATGATTGACATTTTGGACGAGGCTATTGGCAACATCACCCAGTTTTTCAAGGACAAAAAGTGAGATTTTATTTTGAATTTGATAAAGAAGTAGATATAAAGTAAGATGCAGTTATACATTGAAATACGTACACACTCAACGAGGACGCTGATCTGCATTGGAGCATATGCAGACGTAAATGTTTACAGAATACGTACGGACATATAAATATGGAAACAAGTTAAACAAAGGTACCTTGAAATGTAATGATTAAAGTAAATTAGAGTACATAAAGATTGGGAGAGATAGGTACAGAATAACGTCATGTGTTATGGAAATTTAGATCAGAATAGATAAAGATATGGATAAATAAATAAATAAATAAACAAATGAACAGTAAAAAGATGCAATAGAATAAATAAGAGCCATGGAGTGATATATAGATAAGATATACCTTCATGTGTAATAGCCAAATTGGGCCATTATACATATAGATAAAGATTTTATGAGGTAGACGGACACAATTAATACCTAGAGAAGAGAACATGAGAATAACAAAAACATGTGCGGAGATGAATGCCTCAGCTACATTAAATCTTGTCCTACTCAGATTTCAAAAGTCAAAGTCATAAAATCTAATTAAAACTACAAATTCTGAGTTCGTTCAACCAATGGACCAAAGGAATTGTATAGTATATGGGAAGAAAGAAGGACATGGATAACTTAAGATTAATGGCGAGTGTACGTAGATGGGAACACATATAAATGACTGGAGTTTGACTAGTTTCAGAGTATTCTACGAGGGAATGTCTTATTGTCATCTGTTTCTTAAATTAACTCTGATGATAACAATTGCTGTCAATGCTAAGGTTAGTATTAAATGAATTATTACCGCTTACATTCGAGCTGTAAAAAGACCACCCTGAGCTTCGTTTTCAGCATATACATATATACACATTTATACAGCTTTTGACTATAACTTTTACTAACTAGCTATAGAATAGAAAGATAGAGATTATGATAAATAAAAGAATGAGTTGAGTTTGAACTTGAACTTGAATATATGGAAGAACTCACCAAAATCGTAACACAGGTTCTTTTTCCTCTTCGTTTTCATATCTTTTTGTTAGCATGTGGACCAACACCCTGACAATATTTAGCTCAGACAATGGCGGAACACACAAACGTGAAGTTTATAACTCGCCTCTTCGTGGAGAAAAGGCTTATCTGTGGGAGGGAGGGGTGCGTGGACTTGCTTTTGTACGTGGCCGTTGGCTAGATGACACAAAAGGCACACGAAGTGACAAGCTGTTCCATGTGTCTGATTGGTTACCTACTCTTCTTGGAACAGCAGGTAGGCACGCTCGTACCAAGCGCCTTCGTCCCCTTTGACCAGGGGTTGCTGTTTTCCCACCGCTAGCCAAGGGGAACGAAGGCACTGGGCTCTAGTGTGAACAACAGATGTGATGTCATCTCTTCGATATTCCTTTCGAAATAAAGCAAGCTTCTGATGTTTTTGTCTTTTGGATGTTATTTCTTATAGATTACTATTGAAAAAAATAAACGATTATCAAAACTTAAACTGCAACTTTGAAATAAACTTAAATGTATAACCCTAGAACGCTTAAAGAGAAAAAGAGGTTACACGAGGGCATGAGCGAAAGAGTTTTCAAAAGTATGTAACCAATTCATATGAAACTGGATATGTGTAGTGAGTGTCAAGTGTACTTTCAATTAAGTACTAACACGTGGCAACTTATTGGATTCCATGTTAACCATAGCATAGAGACAACAACAACATTACCAAGTGTAAAATTCCGAGTTCTTCAATGATACTAGTTAGATTGATAGAAAATTAATGCAGAAAGTTTGCACTTGCAATAATTGTCCAATTATCTCTCAAATTATTAAGGTCACCTGATGTTTTATTGGTTTCAATGACAACGACAGCTAATAATTGTTAAGACCGCCAAACTATCGACACCACAACGTTGCAAATTGTTAAGAATATTGACATTGCGCTTGACACGGTAGTTGCATAGGATCAACTATCTCAACCGGATCTCATCTGGTAATAAGTAAAGTTAATTATGTTGCCATGGCGACTACTTTCAAAATCTAAAGTGGAAAGATCTTTCTAGGTAATCTTGATTTTTTTCAAGTTTGTTAAGTACATTTTGAAGCCCTTGACAATGAAACTGCTAGGCCTTGGTAATTTCAAACCTTTTCAAGTTCGTTAACCCTAGAAGACTTAACCGATTACCAAAAGCTTACGCACAACTGTTTTTTGATTAAATATAACGTCACATCTTTTGAGCTGTCGTCGTTGATGACTTCATTACAGGAAACTTGTCTACCGAACTCGTCGTTTCCTTTTAAAATTGGTGCTTTTGCTGAAAAATTAAAATGACTAGAACTTACTTATTTTTTAGCTTAATGTTACAAATTTATTATTTTCAATTGTTTTAGGATTTTTTAACAGCATACAAAAGCCGAGACTTTGGCTGATAAAAGACTAATTAGCATGGTATATAATAAAACAGTGACATGTGATTCTATGTGTTATAACATATAATGTGATTCTAATTATACAGGAGTAACCCCCCGAGCAACCTTGATGGTCAGGATATCTGGGGCGCTCTGAGAAAACAGAGTACTCCCTCCCCTAGAACAGAGGTACTAACGAACATTGACGAGCCCCAGGGGAATGACCGCTGGACGCCTGCATACAGCGGTTCTGCGATTCGCATTGGTAACCTAAAGTTGTTGATCGGATCAAACAGAATGGCCGGTACACGCCACCCGAGGAGGGAGGAGGTTTTGTAAGTGACAAACAATTATTAATATTTTTATGATTATTTTTATTATTATCATTATTTTGACGATGATGGTGATGATGGTGATGATGACGATGATGATGGTGGTGATGACGATGATGATGATTGTGACTATAACGACGGTGAAGATGGTGAAAATGATAATGAGGATGATGATGATGATGGTGAATATGACGATGGCAAAAATGATGATGATGATGATGATGACAATGATGAAATTTTACTTGGCCAGGGCGGCCCATTCATTCCCTGACATTCTCAAAATGCAGGCTCAATGAAAATCAATACCCAATTTCAAACCAAAGTGCTAAGATTAATGCAAGTTTCTCCCAGACAAACTAATTTCTAAACGTCTTGTTTTAATTGTTCTCTTAAACAGACGGGTTCCAGAAAAGGGCGGGTTTCTAAGTTATCATACCCTATCAAGGCACTGCACACATGTACAGGCCATGTGAAAGGATAAACCTTCTCCCAGACAAACTAATTTCTAAACGCCTTGTTTTAATGGTTCTCTTAAACAGACGGGTTCCAGAAAAGGGCGGGTTTCTGGGGCGCTTTTCAAGGTCGACACAGATAAGGAAGAAACAACAGACGTGATTGGTGACCCGCAGTACGCCAGCCAGCTTGCAACATTAAGAGCTAGATTAAACTACTTCAGAGGAGTTGCACTGACACCACAGGATGAAAGTCACGATCCCGACGCGCGAACCCAAGCTGAAGCCGATAACTGTTGGGGGCCTTGGCAATAAATTAACCTGTTTGTTTATGCTCTGGTTTGTTTCCCAAAAACCGAAAGCTCCCGTATATTGCAACACTAGTAATAGGCGGTTAATCAGTTAAAGTCTCTATCAAGCTTAATTGTTTTTTACTTTTTAGATTAAAACTGTTATCATCTGTGAACTCAAAATTCAAATGACCAAAAAAAATTTCCACGCTTAAGTATGCATTTTAACGTAGCAGCAGTGAGTTATGTGGTTTTTGTTTAAAAATTATTAATTTCTTTTAAAAGATGTCATAAAATTTTTGTTTCAAACATTTTCAAGGGAAAATTGCATTGATTAAAGTTATAACAAAGTGACTATTGTAGCCAGAATTCATTTTTTTGAGATAACAAACAATGTTTCGTGCTAAGTTAAATGCTTCGTGCTACGTCATCAATTGCACGCTTCAATTCTAATAAATGTAACAGGAACGGCGAGAAAAGGTTTTATTTTCAAAAAGTTATATTATTAAATTTTCTATTTTTCATCTCGAACTTAAAAGAATGAGCTTGATAGGGACTTCAATCAGTAAAATTGTAAACAACTTTCATTTGAAGTGGTTTTTCCTAAAAGAGCGTCGCTGAAGCACAGGTAGCCCAAGCTCAAAATTCGTATAGATTTACTAGAGAATGTATGGGGAATTTGAAGTCCGTTTTTCTTGCTCTAAATCATAATAAAATCCAATAAAATAATTCATCATGTCGTCTTGTGGTTCTTATCTACGATCTGGCGGGGTTTCAGCTGATTTCGTCGAGGTTTTCACAGCGTTTCCACTGCTTTTTAAAAGCTGAGTGGCAATAGTTGCCTGAATTCCTTACAACTACCGTAAGTTTTGTACATTTGAAAAGCTCATTATCCCGAAAGTATCCAATGTATCAAACGAAATCTTTGACTAATAACTAACTGCGCTACACTCTTTCGAGTTATTGACTTATTCTAAGCTGGGTTTACATTTTAAATATGTAAACAATGAAATCCACCTATAACATAAGTGAAACAGTTCTGTCAAATAGGAAAACTGTTGTACACAGATAGATGAATTACTGTTTCTGAGTTCTGGAGTGGGAAACTAGGAAATGAGTGAAATGCCGCAGAACAACTGAAGGTTACCTGGCTCTTACCCGGACCAGGACTCGGACCATTGATTTTTCAATAGGAAAAGTTACACATTCGATCCACGTAAACTTGTTTCTGACATGCCGTAATGAACCAAACGCCACTCTCTCACACTTGCCTTTGTATAATAATAATAACAGCATGTCTGAGTTTAACCTCGCCAAAGATGATATCGATCACAATCAAGGCTTCCATAAAGTGCATCATTAAGACAGTTAACCAGTTTAAAAATCAACGAAATTGAGCTTAAACGCCTTTCATGTCAAATGTGTTTTCTTCACACATGTTAAAATTGAGTGTCGTACACGTTGGAGCAGTTGTGGTCTTGTTTAACAGCTAGTCTGCCTTGAATACTGAAGTAGTAGAACGTTCTCTTTGCAACAGAAAAAATGTTTACTTCTAGCAGAAAAACTAAAATCCAAGTAATAACATGTTGATCCTGATAACTAAAAAGTTTTGTGTTTAGAGAATAACAGCCATAAAGTCCATCGTTCTAAGAATTTTTCAAAGACCCCACAATTTAGAATACTAAAGCTCAGTACAAATAACGTTTAAAAGGGTTTCTTGGTCAACTCATACTTGTGTGCGATATTTTTCCACACTTATCTACAATAGCTATCTATATCTACTATAGCTAACACTTAAGAACTCTCCCTGAATTTTTTTTTTATAATAAAGCGACATATCACACTTGGGAAAATAAATAAACTTTCCTTTGAAAAAATGCTGCTCATAAACGAAATTTTCGTTAAAAAATTTCGAATTCCATTGAAGTTGCATTACCCTGTATATCTCATCATGTGCGCGTTGTATGTTAATTGGGATGGGGGAAGAAAGGGGGGGAATCAGGTTACTTTATTATTAATGACGAGAAACGAGAAAGATCAGAAAATGTTTCTTAGGGAATAAGGAACATGTTGGCAGTCTATTAAATGTTTCTTATTTTGATTACTGCGAGATCATCTAGATATTCGAGCCGTTGAGGCGTGATTTCAAAAGCTTTAGTTTAGTTACCAAACTTGAGAAGCAAACTCATAGTGGCAATTGTAATAACTCGTTAAAAATTTGAAACTCTTTTTCAGAGTTACTTTCGTCAGCCAGAAAATTTTTAGGACGGGGGGGGGGGTCCCCTACAAAAGTATTGGAGAGGCCAGTGTCCCCCTCTCCCCCTCGTTCATCAGAAATAAGAGCGACTAAACAGAAAAAACTAGATTTATTCAGTGGTTTAAGGAGTTTTATGTGACAATTCGTAAATCATGCACATGCCTCTTGCACGCACCACCAATTCTTCCCGGAATGCTGATTGTTAACACGTTATCAAACTACTTGCTCATGCAACTGACTCGGGGATAAATCAGCAAGATAATCTTTGATATTAATATTTACGAGTGCTGATTTATCCCGAATTGCACTCCAAACCATTTGATTATCAGTAAAAACAACATAAAAATAGTTCTTTGTATTCGCCACACCTCCTTTACGAGCTCTTCAAACATGACGTTATCACTTAATGTGTATAGCGTGTATTCGATTCTCTTACTGATTTCAATTTAAGGCCAATAATTCTAAAAACTGCATACTTTAATTTGTCGTCGTTATTTTCATTTCTACCGGGAATAATTATAAAATTTGAGGTTGCTTGCACCGGCAAATATTGCTTGCTTAACGAGCGTTTCTTTGCGACACAGGCTACTAAAAAAATTCTTTCTGGCCAAATTTCAGACCCCATCCCCCCACCCCCCCCCAAAAAAATTGTTGAACACGAGGAAGCTTCCACAGTATTGGGATTCTTTTAGAACCGAGGGGGCTAAATAGCTTTGTGAATTTAGCGTATGTGAAACCAAATCGCTGCGAAAAAATGCAGCACTTGCGGCTTTAAGTAGCAGACTTCACCTACGCATCTTGTGCACGCTCCAAGCTTTTAATAGTTACTTTTTTAGGATAGGTGGGTGGGGGAGAGGTCAGGTCGAGGAATAAAATAACGTCTATATGACCACACTTTATTAATGACGAGAAAAGTCAGAAAATGGTTTTTAGCAAAATTGCGGAACAAATTCTTTTTCTGTAGGCAAAACGTTGACAGTCTAATATCTGTATCAGGCCGGTCGCATTCATTTGTACAGTTTTAGTCGCACTTTGCCATTCGCTTTGAGCAGTATGCCATACCATCATGTATATAGATACTACACTCTTATTTATAAAAAAATCTAAAATTTGGGTAGGGTAATTCTGTAGGCAAAACGTTGACAGTCTAATATCTGTACAGACCGGTCGCATTCATTTAACCTGAATGTTTATATTGCGCTAGCTATATATTTGGTTTGAAGTGTGTCGGATCTTTTAAGATTTGTTTTGCCTTGACAAACAACATGAATAAGAATTTAAAGTAGTTTTCACTTAACGTCGCCACACCCTCCTAACGAGTCCTTAAAACACGACGTTGGCAATTTGCTTCATTTGGGTAGCCGATATCATAGTGTTAACTGAACAAACAAGCAACAGTTATTCGGCTGAAATTTTTGATAAGACACTTGAGATAAACAGATAAGCTCATAACAACATTTTTAAGCGCTCTTTCTATGTAGAACTATCAGTAAAAAGACAATCTAAGAACATTATGAGGCTGAAATCGCTAAAAGGTGTTTCAGCCGAAAGTTGCCCGTTCTTGTAAAAAAACGAATGTTTAAGTTGTTTAGGGTAATGACAACAAGTTTGGGTCGTAACAATGAGTGTACCCTATTGCATAAAAAGATATAGGGATTTAACTCCTTGGTTAATATAGTCTCAATTACCACTAGCGATCGGCGTTGTTAGATGCTTTTCTTTAGATCGAAAATGACATAATTTCCCGCATTAATGTAACAATATCGTAACACTTTCAGAGTGTTGTCTCGATAAGTATAAGGTTTGATTACTAACGGAAGGATATTGCACAACAAATGTATCTCCATTGCCATTGAAAAAGTCTAAGTTATTAGATCCATAGTCATCCATCTTTTTTTTTTTCGATTTCCTTCGGTGAATAATATTAGAAATGTAAATGAAAAAGAATAGCCAATACAATGCAGAATTTAATTTTTAAAACCTTTCGGTTTTAAAATTACCCTAAAAGATACCAATTGAAAGCTGAAAATTTGGCCTGGGTAGCTAGCGGATCGGCGCTAAGTCCCCTCGTGTTGTGCCAAACGTGATACGCAGTAAATAAAGGCACGCGCGTAGTAGAACGTTCGCCAAAGGACATTTTTTTAAAATTTCTTATTAGTACGCACGTTTGCTAAAGCACGGGACTGCAAGCAGTCCAATAGCTTGGCGTTTTTAAACCCTAAAAAATACCAGGCTCTTGGTTTAACGACGGATTTTTTTTTACAACCCCTAAAATATACCGGACTGGCAATTTTAACCCCTAAAAAATACGACGGTCATAACTACCATCCCAATATAGGGAGTACCCCCTCCCCCTGGGTTTCATTTACAATTCGGTCACTTAGCTTCATTGATCCAACGCATACCGGCAGAATTGCCGTGTCGTGGTTATTCATTATCTTTAAAAATGTTATTAGGTATTTCAGTTTCAAAGCGTATTAAAGTTCAACGGTTTTGCTATTTACAGCCAAACTAAGCTTTGTGTGACCTACCTTTTTAATTGTAATGTCTTTGTGGCCCTCCAAGAATCATTAGTTTGTAACAAGCGCAATAGTTAATCAACGTAATATGCTTTCTCAGTCTTGAAATATACAAAAACCACATCGCCAATATCCGACACTATGACGTATTTAAAGACAATTAGCATTTTCTATAAGAAAGCCTGCACAGAGCAAGCTAGTGTATTTGATTAGTGGACTGAATCAGGTTTATCTGCCTTCGATTTATTCAGCTACTGAGTAAAGTATGAAGGTTTTAGGCTTGTTCTGTCTCTTGTTGTTTGCAACCTTGTTTGAGGTGACCAGAGCTGCAATTAACAAGCCCCACATATTGTTTTTTCTGGCTGATGATTTGGGGTACAGAGACGTTGGTTACAATGGAGCAACTAAGATCAAAACGCCGAACATTGATCAACTTGCAAGTGAAGGTGTGATCCTGGACAACTATTATGTGCAACCGCTATGCACACCGACTCGAGCTTCGTTGCTGACGGGAAAATACCCCATAAAGCTTGGTGAGTGAAGAAATTGCCTTAATTCATTTAGCAACAAAAACTAATGCACCTATAAGCAATTCTGTCTTGTACTTTTTCTGCTGCTGCACAACTCCCGTTCGCAAAAAAATGCGACCAAAACGAAGGCTCTAGACGTTTTTGTTCAACCGTGGCTAGCTGCTCGAGTTTGTAATTATTCTCAGCATAAAGTAGTTTGAAATATTTGAAAGTTAATTTGGTGTTTACTTAAGTTTTAAGCTTTTAAGAGTTCTTTGTTTTAGGGCAATTGGTTTTAGCTAAAAACATGTCGCAGATTTTCTTCTTGAGCCATGTTAAAGAAGAATCCTTGCATGCTAACTTATATTGATTGACTTCTCAGTTATAAAAGCCTTATTATAAGAACATGAGGTTGAAAATTGGCCAAAATTTATGAGCATTCTTTTAAAAAGAAAGTATTGCGAGAAACTATTTGGCTACTGCACAAGATAATGGAAATGATTCTTTTCTCAGCTAATGGTCATCAACGCGACAATGCTTTAAGTGATATAAAGTAACACATGTACACCCAATACTAACAAATACGGTCAAGAACATATTGAGAACGCTTGAGGCTAAATTCCTCAAAAAATTTAAGAATACTCAACCTCAGCCCAAATTTTAGATTTTTTTATAAATAAGAGTTTAGTATCTAAACACATGATGGTATGGCATACTGCTCAAAGCGAATGGCAAAGTGCGAAAACTGTACCAAAATGCTTTCGTTAGAAATAACTAAAAACATACTCGTAATATTGTTGTTTAGACCTTTATTGGATGAATTACACTTTGAGACAAATCTGATAGTTCAACGAGACTCAAAGGATTAATCTTAAAGCAGACACGCTTTCATTGTTGTCTAAAACTAGAGTTCAAAGTAAGGACTGATGATTCGGGAATATTCTAGAAAGTTCCATGACTTTCCGTGTAGTACTTGTTGAGTTCTCAGAGTGTCTTCTTAAGTAAGCCGACTAATGAGACAAACTACTTAGCTATGAACCGTATAATACATGCTTACATTCTGTGTGGTTCTGGTCATTTCAATTAGCATCTATTAGCAAGGTGATTAAGTAATTTAGGTTTGCTAAAAATAGGTTTTGCAGCTTATGCAAGCCTGAACAGAACTGTTTGATTGACAGACATCAATTGAACATTGCTAACTCGTGTAAAGTATTCTAGTTAGTCTTAGCTTAGTGTTCGGCGATGTAACATCTCGCAAGAACATTCCACCGACAAAAAAAGGTACGATCTCTTGGTATCTCTGACTTGCAAGTGATTTCCTAAACGTGGGTTAAATTCGATGGTGTCCCGCAGTAACCCCGTTACATTATTGATCGAGCAACCAAGATGGCTTCTCTATCTGCAGTGTTTATGTATCGTTATCGTTATCGCTGGTAAACAGAAAATACATCCATTTCATTGGCACGTTTCTTTTCTAATATTTGAGTTATCTCTTTAACCATTTGCTGAGTTTGAAACTGTTAATCTATTTGCTAGGGATGCAACACCATACAATCCAAACAACAGAGCCCGAAGGACTTCCTCTGGGAGAAGCTACTCTTCCTGATAAATTGAAACAAGGTACTTGCTGTTAGACTGGCCTGGACTGAAACTATATAGGGGCCTCTTTAAACAATACGTGACATCGAGTGAGTCGGAGTGCGGGATGCTAGGAGCAGGGGTAGGGGGGTGGGGGATTGGGGGATGACATCAGCGAAGCTAAAGGAAAATAACGATCCGAACTG
>JAOBAT010114346.1:0-14154 GCA_026413305.1 Hydrozoanthus tunicans
ACTAGGGGGGGGTTGCAACAACCCCCCCCCATTTAGAAAGAGAAGGGGCTGCAGAAAATTTACTTTTTTTTCTTGGTTTGTTTAAATTTTTGTTGGTTGTGTTTTCACACGTTCTATCAATTTAAATACTAAAGAAAAAAATTCTGTATTGTTTTTTTTGACTTCTATAGAAAAAAAATCATGATATCATTCATTTTTGCTTAGTCAGCAGCTTTTTTTGTTAGGAAATATTGTTTAAAAGTTAGAGAAATAATTTTGTTGCCTAAGCTATATTTTCAAAATTTGCCAAAGCTGCATTTTCTGGCGTTTGTGATGTATTTTCAGGGAGTTTCTGGAATAAACTGTTCGAAATGTGGCATGTCAAACTCAATGAGCATTGGCTCACTACACTATGTTAATACAAAGAAATCTTACCTACAAAAACATAATGCTTTGTTTGGATTCTAGTTACTTCATTTTGAGAGGAATTTTAAAATTGTGCTTTTTTCTTGGGTATTTTCACATGTAGCTGCATAAATTAATTAATTATGTAAATTTATGCAAGTCTAGAGTTAAATAAATTATTGATTAATCATCAAGAAAGGTTGGACTTGTTGCCTAGCAAGTTTCGTGCAAACTGATACAAAACTGACAAAATTGTTGTACCAACCCCTCCCTCCCAAAAGGGAAGGGGGCAAAAAAGGGCATCAGAAGGAGAGGATTAATTGATTAAATCATTGTAATTTTAAATTGCGTCTATATGCAGAACCCTAATAAGTTGCTTTGAAAATCAAGAAATGTTGAAGTAAAATTATGGAGGAAGACTTGATTCAGCTTACCTAGAATGTATCAATTGTCATGGATAAAAATATATTAATTTATTTTGCAAGATGCTGCATACATAAAAATTTCACAAATTAATTGTTACTTTATTTTTTTTTTGTCAGCAAAGGCAATAAATTACACGATTTGCCAGAAAACTGACCACTCTTGAAATCAATGCAATAAGAATTTAGATTAATAGTGAGATGCGATCATCTGATGATGAGTCATACAATTATGTATTTCTGAGCCCTGCTTGTTGCAGTCTTTACCCAAATTGAACAATGCTAGTCTAGTGGCTATAAATGCACAGATTAGTTAATTTATTGCCAGAATTCTTTATAACCTATTGTAACAGTTACAGTATGTACATAATTATTATCATTGCAGCCAAATAAGTACATAATATCAAAGTTTATAATTACAATGATTTTTAAAATGATAAATAAAGAATGATAATGCTTTTAATTACTCTCCTGCAAGCATTGTTCTCACAAAAAGTTGACAAAAATGCTTGCTGTAGAGTGTGATACCAGCACACTTGGCAGCGCATACACATTGAGCCAAATCAACCTGGTGCATTATCTTGATCACATTTTTGTGCTCACTAAAAAGTCTTGCTCAGCATTAGAATAAAAACTGAAAATCTGTCAGACAAAAAAGGTTTTCAAGTTACTATTTTCATTGTCTTACAAATGTTTTGTAGCATGTTTCTTTCCTGCAAAACACTTTCAATTGAAATTGCCTTCACAAACTTTAGTACCTTCAATCAGACTGCATTAAAACTGTATAAATAACCTTTAGTTATACGGTCTCCAGACTCGACTAGTTTTACACTACTTCTGGCGACCCTGCACTTTTAATTACACAGTGAGTTTTTTGTAAATAGTTATTAAGACAAGGTGTAAGTGCAAATAAATGATGTTGTTGTCAGTTGTTGTTGTTGTCATTTCACAACTTTCTTATGTTGTAATAAATATTGCCACAGACTTAAGTTTTAAATTCCAACTACAGTTTTCATAATCCAAATGTGCCAAAAATGGATATATTTTCCCAGAAATGTGTTTTCGAAAACAAACTGCAAATTGTAACTGTGCATCAGTTGAACCAACCCTTATACATTCAAAATTGCATCCAAAATGGTAAATTTTAGGGGTTACACACCACTTTCTGTACATGCATAATTACATAGAATATTTTTTACTTAGTCAGACAGCCAACAAGGTTTGGACATATTCTCCTTTCAGTCGAATGCAGTTACAGTATTAATCATCATGATACATCACAGATCAGTTTAAACTTTATGCTGCAGGAGGGCATGAGGACAGCACAACCAATTTTCTTGTTAAGTTTGTTGTCGTATTTTACACCCAACTCATCTGTGACCAAGCAAGAAGCTTACCTGTTTGCTACTGGGCTCAGTGTTACTGCCTTGATATCAGTGGTCTTGCACCAGCTGTACTTCTTTGATGTTCGTCGAATGGGTATGCAGAACCGAGTTGCAGTTGTTGGTCTTATTTACAGAAAGGTTTGTTAATTAGCACAAGTTTGTCAGTAAATATTATATACTTAGTGCATAGCCCCCAGGAAAACAAAACTAACTTGTTTCCCAATTGACTAAACGTTATGGAGTCAGGATGGCCAGGGGAGTCAGGATGGCTGAGCGGTTAGTGTTCGTGCCTCCCACCACTGTGGACCCAGGATCGAGTCCTGGTTTTCGCATGTGGGCTGAGATTTGTCGATCTCAATCTGACTCTGAGGGTTTTTCTCCGGGCACTCCGGTTTTCCTCCCTCAACATAATCGACACCCAGCTAATTCTATCTGGCTGTGGAGCTGTGCTCCGAGGTCATGCATGGGCCGTATAGCGGCAGCAATATGCGCCTTAACATGCTTTTGGTCAGACCTTGATGAGCTGCATCCTTTGTAGTTCAGTCTATGACTGCAAGTAAGGGTGATTAGCTCACTAGATATTATTATTATTATTATTATTATTATTATTATTATTATTATGTGTTTTGTTGTATAATTATTTAGACTTTCCCTTTAAAACAAAAACAAACAAGGATCGCAGGCAGGCAACAACTGCGCAATTGTATCTTGCTCAGGATACATTTGAGCTAGCTAGATCAGGCATGTGACCCAAGAATCAACCAATCACAACACTTGTTGTGTTGAATGAATGTCTAGGTATTTAACAATTTTGCTTGTTTTCGCTGTGTTAGGTACAAATAGGTTCTCTTTTTTCAGGCCCTACATGTCCGTGTATACTTACATATTCAAGCTACATATATATCTATATAAATTATAAGCAATAAACATATGTAGTGTTGTATGGGTTTATCGTAATAATAAACCATGCAGGATGTTTGGAGAACACAAGAAAAGCTGTAAATCCGAGCCAAAGGTGGTTGTTTTAAAGACTTTTTGAATATTCCCACAACATACCATGCATATGTGGTTTGTTATATTATGCCAATAAGCCAATAGAAATGTATGTTTTATAGTTAGAGCTACCTCAACTACCAGATTTTACCACTCAAAACTGTTTTTTCTCAGAAATACTGAAGGTTATAAGCCATTAGTCTGGATTACACAATGATGCAAAACCTTGTTATGTAATAGATACATAAGGATCAGTTTATTATTATTATGAAACAAACCCATTAGGTAAAGCTATTTGCAATTGGTCACATTTATGTACTAAGCAAATTATTTTCTTTCAGGAGCTAGTTAGGGTCAAATAATTTTATAAATTTTCTTAGATTTGTTCCCTTTTTAAAGTTTTTGAACTGATATCATTACGAACAGTCAAATATCTTAAAAAGTGTTTTTTGTTTTCACCAGATCCTTCAGTTGACAAACGCCACACAGAGTGTAATATCAACAGGGCATATTATGAACCTTTTGTCGAATGACGTGCAAAAACTTGATGAGGTTTGTTAAACTCGAAATTTGTATAGAGATGATACTGTAGCTACCTAATAGGATTACCTAATACCAGTTGACACAGCTAGCCAAAAGGATTTCGCGGTTCTACCTAATAAAGGCATATTAAATCCAACTTCCACAAATTCAAACAAAATAATTCAAAAAATTGATAGGGTGTAGCGCAATTATTAATCAGTCAAAGTTTAAGCTTGATACATTGTATACTTTTTGAGAAATGAGCCTTAATTTTAAACTCCAAAATTTGCAGTAATTGTATGGAGTTTAGGCAACTCTTGCCATCCAGCCATACAATATTTGTATTTTAACAACTTTGGAAGCCTCGTTTCTCAAGTGTTCTGTGCATAGAGCTAAAACTTTCAATAATTATCCATTTTGTGATTTTGGACTGATTTGTCTCAATGTTGAAGTTTAATATTATGCTAAATGAGGAAAATGTAAGCAATAACGTTATACTGAAATCCGCCTATAGCATTCCTTGTCCCAATTAAAAACGTACGGGGTATGAAGTTTATTTGAAAAATTATATGGAGGTTGAAAATTTTTCACTGTTCTATATATAAATATGTAAAAAAACCTAAAATACAATTTATTACTATTAACAAGCGTATTCAGGAAGTCTACATAATTGCTGAAGTCAAATGTTTTTTCAGAGTTGAGTTTGTTGTGCTTCGAATTCGCTCGCTTAACACGGCTCTGAGTGACCTAACGAAGGCGACCTTTGTTGGTTCCTTTGTGTATAAGCTTACCACTGACCATCGTACAATATTGTGGACTAATTAAGTGGAACACGCCAAGTGCAAGTGATTCAGCTTCCTGGTATGGCGTTTATAGACAATCCAAGATCCACAGCCATAGAGCAGTGCGATGAGAACTATGGCTTTGTAGACCTTCGATCAGCTTGTCCTTGAGCGTGATGCCTCTTCTGCCCCAAACATTCTTGTGGAGTTTGCCAAAGGCAGCACTGGCTGTTGCAAGTCTGGCGTTCACCTCATCGTCAATGACAAGTGAACGAGTTGGGGTGCTGCCCCGGGTATGTTAACTTATCTACTGCATTTAGTCGCTGACGGTTGGTCTAAGTATTTCATTCAGGGTATGGCTTTCCAGGAGCTGGCTGGTTCATTACCGCCGTCCTTTTGGTGCTGATTGTTAGCCGAAGTTGTTGTGCACAGGCATCAGAGAATTTATCAACACTGCGTTAGAGGAGGCAGTGTTGAGAGCACCTTCATCAACAAATGGAATTAATTGTTTGTGTCGAACTTGACCTTCGTTTTTGCTTTGAGCCTTCTTAGGTTGAAAATTGAGGCATCTGTGCGGTACCTGATACCAATGGCAGCGTCTGGACAGGGACAGGGTAAGAGCAAATACACATTCCTGCTTCACCTCATTGAAGACTAGCAATGGCCGAGATGTTTCTGTTGTCTTGAATTCCTGGCCAACATACGGGTCATCATGTAGCTGATGTATGATGATAAAGAACTTGCTTTGGCAACCATATTATGTCTTGATCCTCCAGAGCCATCTATGCTCTCCATGTCAAAAGCTTTTGGCAAGTAAACAAAGATGCAGCCCTGGTCGACACACTGTTCTTGATGCTGCCTGGTAGGAAACACCGTTATGATTATTCCCCGTCTTTCTTTTTCGTTTTTCCCTTTTCTGGTAGGAGGCCTTGCTCAAGATGTACAATGAGGCGGTTAAGTAGCAGCAGGTCTGGTTAGGATCTTACCGGTGTTGGACAATGGGGAGATTCCTCGATGGTTGTCACAGCATTGACGATCGCCTTTGTGTTTGTAGAGGTGTTTGATACATAGAGCATCTAGATCTTCGAACTCATGTGGGACTGCCACATACTACGCCTTCTTTGTAGTCCTCAGCTGTAATGGTATCTGCGCTGGGTGCTTTGTTGCTGGCTAAGGAACGGATTGCTTTGTGGATCTCATCTGAGGTAGATAGTGCATCAAGTGTCTCATTGAGTGGGACCTGTGGAAGCTGATTTATGGCCACGTTGTTGGTGGTGGAAGGGCGATCCGGGACGCTGCTATAGTGCTTATCCGTTTTCAATCACTGGTTTTCTGGTAGGAGGCCTTGATCAAGGTGTCTATGAGGCGATCTAGCGGCAGCAGATCTTTTTAGGATCTTACCTGGGATTGACCACAGGTATAGGGAGATTCCTCGATGGTTGCCAGAATGTTGATGATTGAGGTGTTTGACAGAGGCGTCTTTGAACTCCTATGGGACTGCCTCATGCTGCCATATGGTCAGAAAGAGTTGGTGTAGCTTCTCTATAAGCGTCACATTGCCTTCTTTGTAGACCACAACTGTAATCAAAGCTAAGTTGGGTTCGGTATGGCTGTAGACAATCATACTTTAAGGGACCATGCACTTCCTTCAGACCGCTGTAAAATTTTTTCATGTCGTTTCTGTTGCAAAATCTTGGATCACATCATCTTCGTTGCTTAACCAGGTGTCTTGTATCCGGTACAGTGTCCTATGAATGTTTCTGTCAACGCTCTTGAACACGTCTTTTTTGGATGTAGACTTTGGGTTGTCGAAATTGACCTTGTAGGCTTGATTTTTTCCTTGTGTAACTGCTTCATTTCAGTATAGCTTTCGTCGAACTAGTCTTTGTGTTTCCTGGTTGAAGACCCAAGACACTCCATGGCAGTGTTGTACAATGTCTTACAAAGTGCACTCCATGCTACTTCCACGTTCTGGTTGTCTACCAGAATTGGTTCAAGACTATCCTCCAGAGCTGCCCCAAATGGCGTCCCTAAAGAGGGCTGCAAAGACAGCTGCAGAGGTCCACGCCGCTCATGCTAGCAAACAGTGGTTATATTATCCGAGGAGCGATCACTATGGACGTCCAGACTTTAAGAGACCATTCACTTCCCTCAGACTGTACAATTTCTTCATGTCGTTTCTGTTGGAAAAACTTTGGATCACATCAGCTACGTTGCTCAACCAGGTGTCTTGTATCCGGTACAGTGTCCTATGGATGTTTCTGTCAACACTCTTGAATTCAGTATAGCTTTGGGTTTCCTTGTTGAAGACCCAAGACACTCCATGGCCGTGTTGTACAATGTCTTGCAAAGTCCACTCCATGCTGCTTCCACATGCTGGATGTCTACCAGAGTGGATTTAAGGCTATTTCCAGAGTTGCCCCAAATGGCGTTCCTAAAGAGTTCGGCCCAGACTGCTGCAGATGTCCACTGCTGCTCTTGCCACTGAATGGTGATCGTATTATCTGAGCCGCCTGTGTGCAGGTTTGCAACTTCAACTTCCAGTGTGTACCAACACCTGTTACTTCATCGCTTGCTTGATGTGATAGCGACATGTCCTTATCCACACCAGTAATTGGTGGGGTACCTGGTCTAAACACCGATCGCAGGCCTGGCCTGTAGCAGGCTGTACTGGGTTACATGGTACGAGAAGGGGAGCAAATTTCCTGACCTGACACACAATTTGCGTTACTTTGTAAAAAGATGAAAGTGACTGTAACTTTCCGTCTAGGCTGTTAAAATGTATATATCACATAACTGTGTAGTTAACAACATTAGTTAATCTGTCATGTTCAATTAATTCGTCTTGCTGTTTTCGGTTCATGCAGAGCTTTGTCATGTATCATTTCATATGGTTGGGGCCACTTCAGATGTTGGCCACAGTGTATCTACTGTGGAGGATGCTAGGCCCGTCATGTCTGGTTGGTCTGGCTTTGCTTCTGCTCACAATTCCAATGCAAGCATTATTCGGAAGACTGTTTGGTAAATTGAGGTAAGCCATAGTAATTCACTTAGATCGTTTTCTTGACTGCAAAATTGAACACAAGTCCTGTACACGCCATTTACTGTTTCTCTGGACAATATACCTAGATTAAGGGCTATCTTGAAATCAGGGCAAGGAATTAAAGACACCAGAAAACTAATTGGTAACCACCTTAAGTTTCAACTGAGCAAGATGGGTAACAGACTTACGAGAAACCCTAGCGCACCCTAGCCCGATTGGCTCTGCCACTCTAGGGGGCCTGTGCCGAAAATTTGTGTCACTCACCATTATTATTCACGTTTCATTCAGGTTTTATTATGTTGTGTCTACACACAAATTTTTGTAAATTCAAAATAGCACCCAAAGGCACGAATAAAGGATCGTTGTTGTTGAACCTATATTTAATTCTGCAACGCTTAAGTGCCTGGGATGCTAAATATCTTAAATTTAGAAGTTCAAAAGCAGTACTTATTTTAAAATCCTTTTTAAATGAAGTTCGAATTGTATCAAAATTTTGATTGTGATAACGTTCATCAGACATAATTTCTTTCACTCTCAACAGAATAAAACATTAACTGATAATGTTTTAACTCTATATATTAAGTTTTAATTATTTTCATTTCTGAAGGAAATTGACTGCATTCCAAGTTTAAGAAAAAGACAAAAACAGAGTTAAAACAGATATTTGCACACACGGACATTTATGGTAGAAGTAATAAAAGGAAAACATTTCTTCAAAACTATGCTGAATATTTTGCATGAACTGTTGTTGTTTATTGACATCACTATCGATAGTTATTTGTCTGAGTGGAGGGGGCAGGGGGTGTTTTGTTGGAGGCACGCAACGCAACAATACCAAACAGACCACAATACCAAAATTACCCTATGCTTTTCGACAAGTGTTTTGGGTTCTTTAAGGGCTCCAAGGGGATCAAGAGATTAGAGTTGCTGTTGTGTTTGATAATGTTAGAGGAAAAGAGCAAAGGCAATGTTTTCTTCCGACTGTGTTAAGAACTTGCAGAGTGACATTCAGGCGAGAAATCATGCACAAAGGCCTCCTGCGTTGCAGGTTGACGCCTTATCAGCTGCAAGCTGGAGTGTTTAGAAAGTCTTAGGTCCATACATTACAGAAAAAACGTAGAGGTTTGGGTTTGTTTAACTGTCTTGTATGCATAGTATCTTAACGTTTCTTTGCTTTTCGCAGGAGAAAAACTGCTCAACTTACAGACAAAAGGTGTGGTTACATGAGTGAGGTCATCTCTGCAATGAGGGTCATCAAAATGTACACCTGGGAGCAGCCCTTCAGCAAACTTGTTCATGAATCAAGGAGGTTTGTATTAGTCAGAATCTTGATTATCAGTTGCAAGGATGCAAATAAATATCCCTTTAGTTCGAAAGCCATCCTGGCCAGCGGTGATGGCCAGGAGATGTACGGTTTGAATAGTTTTGCAAAAAGCTTGGCCACCAGCTAAAGTAGTTTGTACTTATCGCAATTATCTGGACTTCAGTAGAATAGAGGTAGATATCTAAGTCTAGTAACCTGGGCCCAGGGCCCGGTTCCTTAATACCCGATTAGTGCAAACCCAGGGTTAATTACCATGACAACAAATAGATTTTGTTTTAAAGAGTTAACCATGGGTTAAGTTAATCAGGGTTTTGGGGAACCGGGCCCAGTTGTTGAAAGGGCGATTATCAATCATTCAATCAATCAATCAATCAATCAATCAATCAATCAGTCAGTTAATCAATCAATTAATCAATTTTATTTAAGAAACCATCAAGGAGATTATAGAGAGTAGCTAAAAGAATGTTGTGTAAGATTTTAGCATATGACAAGACAAGATAACTTTATTGAGCTCAAAAAGTGATTACATGCAAATTGTATTTACATATGTAAAAGAGTTTAGTTTTTGCAGTTGTTGAGAGAACAGACATTTAGAAAAAGCTAAAGCTTGTCCAGCTAATCGTCTGGGCCATGCGGAGTAAATTGCAGGTTAATTTAAATTATTCAATTATATAGGACAACAAAAAACAAAAACAAACAAGCATACACAAAGGGTGAAAGCTAAGTTAGCATAGATAAATTACATTTGTGATCTCATCAACCGCAAATACATAGTTTAGAACTTCTAGTTTAAATATTTAGAAACAAGAGAAGACTTAATGTTGTGTTTAAAAGAAGTACGCCTTTTGGATTTTAAATCATCTTGTATAGAATTCCATACTTTAGGTCCAGCAAAGCGAATATTGAAAATACCGAAACTGGTTCTTACTTTAAGGGATATAGTAAGAGTATTTTGCTGCCAATCTGGTGTTGTATTGGTGTACTTCTTTTGATTTATACATGTAAAAAAATTGGTACACTTACCAAGGGTCAAAATTTTTACCCTTGTCGTTGTTGCCATCCTTACCGAGACTCCTTGACTGATTCCAGCTTAAATATTGGAACTGAGTAGAAAATAATGCGGAGATGTAACTCGGAACAAAAACAAGGTTACTGGTGGGAATCGAACCCAAGATCTTCCATAAACTAATCGGATGCTCTACCACTTGGCGATGGCAACTCATATGGTGTGAAAGTTCAGTAATTGGGTGAAAACACATGGGTTTTGGAATTGACAATTTCTACCTGTCGAAAACAGTTTTTGGTTAGAAAACTTTTCTTGGAGAAGAAATTGTTGCTTGAATTTTGGCTTAATCCAAGGTTCAAAGTAACCCGCCTTTGAGCAACTCAGCTTTGGGCTATGATTGCAAACAGTGGCTTCATATCTACCAAGCGAATAAAATTGGAGTTTTAATGACGCTGGTTCATCTGTGTTTTGCAGGAAAGAAGTTGTGAAGATAAGACGTTCATCATATCTCAAGGCTGTGAATATTGCCCTTGGCTTTGTATCACAAAACATCATTAGTTTTCTGACATTTGTGACATATGTGATGGTAGGCAACACCTTATCAGCAGGGATCGTGTTCACCTCAATTGCACTTCTTAGTGTATTGCAGCGAACAATGGCTTTTCATTTCCCATCAGGTGTACAGTATCTTCATGAGACCAGCGTTTCCCTCCAAAGGGTGCAGGTAAATTAAATTTAAACATTATATACCTCTTCTTGAGTGTTCTGTTAATGACTTCCACTCCTTTCATTCGTATATGTTTTCTTTCCCATCCTCCATGTGTTCTCCCTCATTTGATTCTATTTCACTCTACTGCTTTTACTTACATCAGAAAGTTTTTTCCACTTGTTATATACCCGACTTTCACTTATCAAAACGAGCACTGTGATTGGTCAATTCTTGGCCACGTGCTCCTAATCAAAGTCCAATTATCCTGACCAGGACACATTTGCATGGATTTTGCCCGCGCGCAGAAAGCATCACCATTTATTATAAGCTTGCTCGAGTGAAAGTCGCAGTATATAACAAAGCACTTAGTGAATCAAAATAGCTTTATTTTCCGACGACTCTGATGGGACTCTCGACTAACTGTTTCCCTGTGCCGAGTCGTTCAAAGGTTGATCAGCGATAATCCCAAGTCAGCTCTTAACAAAATCTATTGGTTTCTATGGTAATTAACCCTGGATTAGGGCTAAATGTCTTTTGAACAACTCGGCCTTTAGGAAATTGATTAAGTGTATATAGTCTTCACTTTTCTTCAGTATCAAAATTTCCACTTGTTTCCTTCAGACCTAATAATTATAGATGGCTATGGCAAAGTAAGCATGCTTGTTACTGAACAATTTATTGCTACCACAGGCCTTTCTCGAGCATGAAGAACTTGGGACAGACAAAGTTACAAAGAGCAAACGTTACTCTGGAACTACAGACAGCGGTATAACAGTTAAAGACATGACAGCATCTTGGGTGATTAAACGTTTTTGGCCTTTTCTTGTATCTTTCCAAAAATAGCTTGTTAGCCGTGTTACACTAGAGTGGTTTAGATTTGCCTTTTGTGTTTGTGTAAGTTCTTGTGATTATAAGAATACATGTAGTTCCGTGTCAGCAAGTCAAAAAAAGGTTGGTTGTAGTGTGTGTCGTGCCTCGCAAGGCTTTCCACAATCACTCTGGATAGAGAAGTGATGGTAATTTGATGACGTTGCTAGTGGCGATGATGATGGAAATTGTGAGAATGATGATGAAGATAGTGGTGTTGGTGTTAATGATGATGTTCATATTGATAAATTTGGTGATAGTAATGACCTGTGTGTGTGTGGATGTGTTTGCTTGGCGCAGTCGGTAAGATCTGTGACTGCCAAGCTAAGTGTGAAGTCCAGGTTCGATCACCAGCCTTGCTGAGCATTGAACATTTGTGCGCCCTTTTCTGCCACACAGTCCGTGGGCAGGAACCATAAGCATTTGGTCTAGTCTCTTGTCTTCTTGCAGGGGACTTGAAAGAAGCCTCAGGCTTCGACCCGGTGTTGTGGTCTGCCCTTTAACATACACATACACCTGTAAAACGAGAACTTACATGTTCTTTGGTGTTACGTGTCTTAAGTAAACCGATTAATCGTTTGATAGTGAACTGTAATGTTTTACGTGCAGGTTGAAAAAGCCATACATTAAAAATGCCTTGAAAACAGTGTTCATGCTATTCTTTCTTTGCATTGCAGCGTGATACTGACGATGGGTCGACAGCATTGAGAAATATCAACTTCGAAGTTACAAAGGTGATTACTTATCCTTGTAAAAGGTGGAGTACAGTCTCTACTGCTTGTAACGAACTGAAGATCACGGTGCGGCTCTTTGGAGATTCCAAACCTAGTTTGATCGTAGGATAGATATAACCAATCTAGAGTCTCCCTCGTTAATTATCTAGATATGCAGAAACATTAAAACAGCAGTCGAGATGCATGTAATCGCCATTACAAATGATAATACTAAATAGTTTGTAATGTAGATAGATAAGTCACTGGCGTTTTCGGTATTCAATTTTTTTGTTTAATTTGAAATTACCTCTTACTCTTAAACTTTTGTCTAACTGTATATAACCATATACTACTGAAGGGGGTTAAAAGAAAGCTTGGTAAGCCTTTTTTGTAGGGTGGCCTTACTCGTGAGTATCTGAGCTTATTTGCATTGTCTTGCCCATGGTGAAAGTCAAAGAGTTGCCATACGTTGTATATACCTTCTGTAGGATTGCGATCATAAGGTTTAGAATTGTCCGAAAAGTGAACATCCCCCTAAACAAGAGCTGAGAGCACACCTGTGATAACAATTCGAACCCTTTTTAAGTTCAGTTGTTAAATTGGTAAATTCTTCCAACTGGAGCCCATACGTTTCGTGGATTAACTTAAGGAGAATTTTACTTTTCATCTTCATTAGTTCATTTCAATTTGGTCAATTATCCTTTGCTCATTACCAATGGTCCTTTTTCGTGAGTGTTGTATAAGAAGTTAATGGTGATAAATGACCGTGACTGAAAGGCTAAACCCGAGAATCTGTGTTGTTATTAACAAACAATGTAGAGGAGATTTGTTTACTCTATAGTTCAACGATACTTCTCGCAAAAAGGTTAAAAACCATTCAAAAATGGCTTTCAAAATGCAATACAACATCGATCATAACAGAGAACAGTTCATTGCATAATGATATGTACCAGGTGTTTGGGTTAACACATAAAAAAAGATTCAAAACAGAACGATTTAATCCGTTGTAGTATAGCAAATGTGTATTGCAAGGCAGTATTGGTCGGTACAGGCCCTGGAAATGTGTGATAAATTGGTCAGTCTAACTATTGGCATCGCTTGTTGTTCAATAATAATATTGTTGATTTAATGCTCGTTTTACAGTAGTCACCAGCGAGAGTAATTTTTATTCATTTTATAAGTTAATGTAGTCGCTTGTTGTGGTAGGGCGACCTTGTAATGGTGGTCGGGGCTGTTGGATCAGGAAAGGTTAGTGAAGCTAATTATTAAGTACTTTTGTAAATAATCAAAGAATAGTGATTGATACACTCAGGACTTCTCTCCCGACTTCGGTAAAATACGATAGACTCACCATGACCATGAACTCTTTATTCTAGAACATTTGAGCGCCCAAAAATGCAAAAAGAATCTCACCCTTATGTTACGGATTTACAGAATTTCCCGCTGTGCGTCTATCGAGTTATCTATAGATACACGCTCATGTGTTATGAGAGCGCGTGAAAAATTGTTCCAAGTATAATTTGTGTAGACTGAAATATGAGCGAATCAGAACTTAAAGTTGGGGTCGTTAAATCATCAGTGTTTTCATTAGTACAGTTGGTATACAAAACAGAACGATGTTTAATTACTTTTTCGCAGTGTTAACCTAAATTGGTTGGGGCGTTTATAAAGGATTAACTAAGCTAAAATTTGGAATTTGTAAGAGGAAGTGCTGCGACTCTTATCTCTTTAGGATGAGACGCTCATTTTGTTTGCACTAATGTTAGCGAACAGATATAACTCTTTGAAATCACATTCCACTCAAGAAGCTGAAACTTCTGATGAAAGCTTTCAACGAAGAAGCTTTTCTGATGAAGGTTAGCCACTAGAGAAGCTTTTCTAATGGAGGTTATCCACTAGAGAAGCTTTTCTGATGAAGGTTAGCCACTAGAGAAGCTTTTCTGATGAAGGTTAGCCACTAGAGAAGCTTTTCTGATGAAGGTTAGCCACTAGAGAAGCTTTTCT
>JAOBAT010114357.1:0-14154 GCA_026413305.1 Hydrozoanthus tunicans
CCAATACACGACGGATGGAAACTAGGCCGTTGCCCTGCAAAAATACACAGACGAGGATGGAAGACTTTACTGCGTTAGTTATCGTAAGTAGCTATGGGTGGTTGCTCCAGATTTCATAATTAAGGTTATACAAAACAAAGACGGGCGGCGCAAACTACGTAAAAGGTTTCTAACAATAGGCATGTTTACGTCAACGCCACCAAGCCCCGCTTTCAAATCATGAAAGTTTGAATATTTCATAAATTCTAACCCCAAAGCGCCAACAAATGAAAAGAATTTCTTTGCGAACACGGTTTGCACGTACAAAATTCTCACACCCGGCCTTTTTCTTGAATACGAGGCTTGGGGTGAAATTGACTAGTTTGACGTCAACATTGAGCAACAAGGGGCGATTGTTGCGCAGATAACAGAAATGAACTCCCAATTTAATTCATTACTCAAAGTTAAGGAGAAAACAGTATCAGTATATTAAATTGAAGAGTGTGATCAGTTGAAAGAAATTGTTAAAACATTAATTGAAGAAAGGTTGTCCAGATTTCGCCTTTTGGTTCCGTGGCCTTTCAAGCAAATTTCAAAAGTTGAGTACATAGAAATATTTTGCCAAAGAAACCACTTGGGCCCCCTTTTTTAATATAGAGGCATTTAAAGAATGCAACAAGAATATAGTTTCGATAAGTCCAATAAGCTCAAGACTTTTTTTGTTATTTCCAATGAATAAAGCTGGTCAATCAACGTTGAACAATAGTAAACCCCATGCGCATTTGCCAAACTATAAAACAACAAAGGGCCCGCCTCGCCCAAGATTCACTGCAGTCGGAATTTCCGAGCACGGGGAAGCCTGGGAACGAAAAAACTCCGCTGACCTTGATGCGAAAAACAAGATGGCGGAAAAATGGCGAAAGTTAGCTCTAAGCTGCTTTGCAAAGCATTACCAATTCTTATTTAGGGAAACCACCTGTTGTAGTGGAAGACTTTACTGCAGAGGAAGTTTTTCTACGTAAGTGTTTTGCAACAAAGTTGTCTTGCAAATGTTTTTGAGCCAATCTGTGGTTTTACTTTGAACCGAGAATGTTCACTTTCTCTAGTTACTGTCCCGCACGTACCAATCACAAATCGAGGTATTATAGTAGCAAGTCTCTTCTAACAGTCAAACGTTTTCATTTTAATTACAAATAATATGATACTAGCAGCTGATCTGAAGTGCCGTGAGTTGGTAGGGTTTATGTATTTTTACTAACTGCCCCTTTGCTGTACAATAATTTGAAACACGTGACAACTTATGAAAAGGTTACGACAAACTTGCTTGTCCCTATTTTAAAAGCTGAAGGTAATATTTTCGCACTATTCGTACTTAATTATGCTTACGGTGATGGCCGCTAAAATTCACATTCTCATGAAGTTTATAATGGTCGTCAAACTCCACGTTTTTTTTTCGGAGTCAAAAGATATAATCGTTACCCCAACCCTAACAGTGAATTCGAGAATTTTTGGTTGCTCGTAAAGCGAGGTTTATCTCCGATCTTCTGGTCTAAAGATCAGTAGCTTAGTATGCATAATCAAATATGGTTGAGTACGAAAAAATAATTGCGAAACTCCGTTAACAGTTCGCACATTCAATTTCATCAGTATTATTATTAACCAACCATGGTTTTTATTGCTTTCAAGAGCATTTGATTGTTTTTTGTTGTTTATACATAAGCTCAAAACATTACTCTTTTTTAGTCTTCAAAAAGATATTGCCTGTGGTGCTGCTAATACTGTATCATTGATTCACTGTGTATAGTGAATATCAAATTTCTGTTATTAACAGATTGTTCAGGCCATTCATTGTTTCAAGATCGTTAACGTCAGCAGCCCAAAGAAAAGCCAAGAAGTTGTGAGTAGTAGTCCCAACTTTGTATTGAAAAATTCTCCCAACTAGTGTTGATACTTCTCATCTCATCTCTTCAAGGGAATTTTACCATTCATCCTTAGCCGGTTTGCTATACTTGTCTTGTTTCATAGTGTTACGCGGCTTAAAATAACAGCGGCAGACAATGTCCAGCGCCAGAATGGTTACATGACCTGTGTATGGTCTTAAACAAACTGTTGTTGAGATCATGAAATGAATGTTTTTGTTATTGATCTATACAGCCGAAGCGCTTGACCTCAACAACAGATTGTCTTAAAGAGCATATGACGCGAAATCAGTTTTTCAATTTTCAAAAAGTATACTATAAAAAATCATTGGTTTGCCAAGTTTGAGAAACATATGATGAAAGTACGCCAAGATACGGTGTGTAGAATTTTGAATATTTCCCACTAAAAGTGTTCCCTCCAAAAGACCAACAAGATGGCATAACAGGTCACATGCATCTCATCTTAGTCCATCTAAAATCGACTTTGAAATATCTGTAACTAATAAAGTTTCTATCAAAAACTCTAGCAGTTACAGATGTTTTAAAATTGACTTATCTCTTTACTTGGTGGCACCATTTTAGATGGACTGAGATGAGACGAGAGGAGAAGAGAAGAGAAGAGAAGTTGCAACACTTGGTGTCTATAGTTGTAGCAAATATCTGACAGGACAGGAAATGTGCCTACTGTATCAGTCTTGCTTATTTTGTAGTAACATGAGAGAATTAGTCTCACATTTGCATGAATATAAAAATTAATTGTTCCTTTATAGCACAATTTAATAAAAAGATGCCCAGCCAGAAATGAGACATGTCTTGACTAAAATCAGTTTGCCGGTCAGCATGGCCAGCCTCCATACAATAATGTTTTTAAGCACTGGTGTTATGTAAGGAGGAGTACTGTAACGTGTTTAAATTCATGCACTGACTGGGACCGAAAGGGTTACTAGTAAGAAATTGAATAAATAAACTTGGGAAAAACCAACAAGCAAATATGTACTACATAGCTAAAAAGAGTCAACAGTTTGTAGTTCTTGGTTGTTTCTATGCTTTTTTTGTGCCATACTTTTAATTTTAAGAATTCGATGTCAAATCCTGAAAATTAACCTCAGTGCTTTTGATAAGCTTTTTTTTCTGGGGAGGAATGCTTGTCTAGAAAGTTAAAAAACTTGTAATCACTTGGAAAATTAGTGTCATTAATCTTGCAGTCAGAAAAATTTTACCTGAAATTGTTCAAACTATTTCAGATTTCTTTCTGAAAATGTCCAATTTAAAATAAACATTAATTAATTGTTATTTATTATTTTACTCTTTCATTACTGCATGCAAAATCTAATTTAGGTACAGTTTTTGATAAATTAGGATGTGCAAAAATATTTATTTTTAAGATCAAAATTTCAGAACATCATTGATGTTGGAAAGATTTCCAGACTTTACAACCAGTTTGCTTCATTTACATTTCAGCCGAGATGAGGAAGAGATCGTTGAAGTTCCAAAGGCTGCAGATTCTCACTCTGTACCGTCAATCTTTCATGATGAGCTGGTCAGGTGAGTAATTAAGTAGTGGGTTCAACTCAGTGACAGTATGATTATATTAATTAACCAACACCACAACAAAGCACTTTAATAGAGGAGTTAGCTTGTCTCAGATAGATGCTTGTTTTTGAATGATTTCCCAAGTGAACAGAAAACCCCAAATGATAAATGTGAAAACCCTTGATCCACTATTATATCAAGTATTCTGATGTAATTTGCCTTTAAGAAATCAGTTTTGCCTCATTTTCATGAAATTATTATTAAAACACAGTAGTTTCAAATCTACATGATTTACATTTTCTTATCTTCTTCAAAACCAAAAAGTAACTGCATTAAATTAGTTGAAACTCAATCAGGCCAGAAAAGATGTCAAGTGTGTTTAAATAAGGAGATACTTATAAAGTTACCAAATGTAATTTAAGTAGTGTGTTCTGCTGGGAACACCTATGATAATATAAGTTTTGGCATCTCAACCAGAAAGCTACTGTTAATGGTATTCTAAAAAAATTAATATAAACTGCAAGTCAGACCAAATAAATAATTTTTTGAAATCTTCACCATTTATAATCACCCACCAAAGCAATATATTCATTAAGAGAGGGCAAATGGGAGTTGTTTTAATTGTATGTGGCTGGTAGGCAGCCCCAGTTTGATTAAGTATTGTGCGAAAACATGAATTTTTCAACCCTAGACCTGTGTTTGCATGCATACAAATTGCTGGACAACTTTCAACGTCATCATTTACAAACTTGCTCCCAGTCTCTAGGCCAACATGCACACTGTCTTTCATTGTTTCTCACTTTAGACAGTAAAGAGCCATAATTGTTTCTCTCTCTGTAATGTCATTTGGTTTGGACCACTTCGAAAAGTAGACAAGTCATATAACTAAACATTCTATAAAGAAATTTGTAGCAAAAAATATTGTTGTACATATCTAGTTGAACAGTCCCTCAAGATCGATATACCCAGATTAGATGGACACCTCTATAAAAAGGGACACCAAACCTTGGTCCCTGCCATGTGTTTATCAGTAATTTACTGAATTTTAAGTCTCTATAAGACAGACACTTCTCTATCAAATGGACAATTGAGGTTGGTACCAAAGGTTTTAGTCTTAGAGAGGTTTGACTGTACAGTACTTTTTAAAATTTAAACACTTTTGGGTAGCTTGTGATGTGTCATGTACAGTATGTATATCAATAGTAAATATATAATTACGAGTTTTATTAGTTCAGTTTGTTTAAATTTTTTTTTTCTAAATTGTTTCATAGTAAATTTGTAAATTGTATGATGTGGGATGGTAAGAAGTCACTATCACAAACCATTATGACAAAGGTAAGTAAAAATTGTTTTTAACTAGTTTAACCCTTTCATCCCTAGCTGAGAGGGTCAAATAAGACAGTGCCTTTAATTTGTAATTTGCATCACTCTATTATATAATACTATGAGAAGTTTGGTAGAATTTCATATTAATTCGTTTTGCCGAGTTTGGTGGATAATCAAGTTTTGTATTATCAGCACCAACTAGTTTCTATTGTAGTTACTAGGTTTCTTCTGCCACAACTTAGTTTAAACAATTTATTTTTTTCTTAATTAGTGGTTTATCAGTTGTACTGACAAAGCTTTTGTACCTCAAGGGGCCCACTCACATATTTCAATGGAGTATTTTATGCCAAGAACATTTTATGTCAACTCAGTATTTGTCTTAGTTAGCAATATCCAATAAATTGTGCTTTTGGCAGCATTAATTTGAGATGAAGAAAAACAAAATTCCCAAGAAAATCTCTTCCTTTTTTTGCAACCCCCGAAAATCCTTGCATCATTCTATACTCTTCCAAAGAGCCAAGAAAATCCCTTTGGCCAAAATTTCAGACAAAGAAAACAAGTAGACATCTTGGCCGATTCTTTTAGGGTCAGAAAATATGTTTTTCAAGATTAAAGTTCATATTTAAGATCATTTTCAAAACTTAGCCAGTGGTTTATCTGTTGTACTGACAAAGCTCTTGTACCTCAAGGGGCCCACTCACATATTTTAATGGAGTATTTTATGCCGAGAACATTTTATGTCAACTTCAGTATTTGTCTTAGTTAGCAATATCCAATAAATTGTGCTTTTGGCAGCATTGATTTGAGATGAAGAATAAACACAATTCCCAAGAAAATCTCTTCCTTTTTTTGCAACCCCCGAAAATCCTTGCATCATTCTATATTCTTCCAAAGAGCCAAGAAAATCCCTTTGCCAAAATTTCAGACAAAAAAAAAAACAAGCAGACATCTTGGCCGATTCTTTTAGGGTCAGAAAATATGTTTTCAAGAGTAAGTTCATATTTAAGATCATTTTAAAAACTGTCCACCAAGCATCATTATCCATTTCCTGCCCCCTTTTCCCCCCGACACCTGTGTAAGGTTCTATATTAGATCAACGGTTTAATTTTTTGGTAGCTTGATTTTCTGCCCATTTACTCTTTCATTGTGATTACAGACCTTTGAGTTGATCAAGCAGAAACAGATGGAGAAGTAAGTTTTTAAAATTTTATACACAGTTTGAGAATCCTTCAAAATTTTTTAATGTATATGTACATACTAAGAATTCATGAAGAGTAAATTGTTATCAATTATGCATACAGTAACACCATTAACTTGAACTCTGGTATGAAATTTGATAAGTGGGAATTTCAAATAGTTACTGTATCCGAGTTCGAGTTACTAAGGTTCATCAGTAGCAGTTTTAGCAATCTTTGTTGTATGTACATTTATTTAACAAAATACTGAAGCTTTAGAACTCCTTTTTGTAGCTGCGCAAGTTTGGAAGTTTAACTTAGTACTTTTTGATAGTGTCATTTGAAAAGTTACACTAAGTTGTACCTTAATTCCAGTGTACATCATCTTTTATAGAGATTAAGGACAGGAGATTGTTGGTTTTAATACTCTTATAGAAATTTTGTCTTTCTCCATGGATATGGAACTTTTGATACTCTGCTCTTTAGTGCTTAGCAAGCCTGGTTGCTTATATTCACTTACAGTGCAGTCTTGTTTTTTCATTTTGAACAATCTATAGAAATAATTTTTATTTTGCATTTTAAGTTAACATCTGTCTCTAACCATTATGGCCACTGTAATAAATAATTTTTATTTCCAACATCAAAAAGAAGCATTTTCATAAACTAGAATCTTGAGAACTACTGTATGTTAACTTAAATATTAACTTTGTTCTTGAGATCCTACTTTGTTGAAGAGACATTGGCTGTTCTAGATTCGTTAATAAAAATAGAACTTGTCAATTGTGCTATCATTGGAACAACCAATACTGAGGTTAATCATGGTTATAGTCTCCGTTCAGAACATGTACTGTAAAGGCATATAGGCGTGTGTGTTAAACTAAACGCTTCTCTGAGTTTGTTACCTTAAAATACCTGTTAAAATATCTGTAATTTTTTCTAAGCGTTTCTCAGAGTTTGCTACATTCAAAACATTTGTAATTTACATTGACCACCACTGTCATCCAGTTTTTAGCTGTCAAAGTGGTGAATAGACATTTTCATTTTTTCATTCATTCATTCATTCATTCATTCATCCAATAATTTGTCTGTTCATTCATTCGTTCACTCACTCATTCACTTGTGAACTCATTCATTTAATTTTTCATTCATTCATTTTACTCACAATTTCATTCATTCATTCGTTAGGAAGAGGTTATCATCCGAACCAGAGAAGGTGGAAACAGACCCACTGGCTATATTCCACCAAGCTGTGGCTAACTGCCAACCAGTTGTTGGCGTGATTCCCATGAGAAAGGCTGGCAGGGTGTATCAGGTTAGTAGTGAGAATCATCAAATTTGTGTTTTAGATTCACTGTAAATGCTTCGGGTTTAATGAAATTGTGATGAGTGTTCAATTACACCTACATTAATAAAGGTTGATTTTTCGACAAAGTCAATAGTTAATAGGTAATACAGTACCCAGCCAGCAAAGTGTTACTGTATGGGATACATACATACAAATAAGCATTAGGCAGGAATAAAAAAAAATGCATTATCAATTAATTTGGTACCATTTGAATGGAAATGCATGTACAAGTTTAAGAACAACAGCTGTCAACCATGTCAATATACCGTTCGCTTGGGTAGCAATTGAAAAAAAATTTAGACTTCAATAAGTACAAAGTAAACTGTAACGATGCATCTAGAGAGCTTCGTGGGACTGATAGCAAAGACCTCCCTTTTGCATATTAGCTTTTAGCTTTTTAGATTGAAATACTTACAATTAATTCTGCAGCGAGTTTTCATATTGGGTTTGAAAATTGACATAATGGCAATACATAAATGACTTTCAGCTGTTTTCATATCAAACAGTAGTTTGTTGTATTATTTTAAGTAGTTCCTGCACTCAAATTCAGTCCCACAACTCCTTGTGGCTTGGGTATTACCTTTTGACTAATTTGATAATTATTTCGAAAAATCAACCTTTTCTTAAATAGATCTATACAGTATGGGTTCTCTTTGTTTTCAAATCTGAGATTCTTTTTCTAAAGTTTTTCATCAAGATGCAAAATAGTAGAGAGAAAACGTGAGCGTATCTCGACTTTTTGAATTTTAACTTTGATGACAAACTGATAATTTATGCCTCGTCCCCTCGTAGGTACCATCGCCTCTTCGTGATGCTCGCCGACGGTTCTTCGCTATAAAATGGCTTATTACGGCAGCACGTGACCAAGGTGGATCCAAGAATGCTCGAATGTATCAAAAGTTAGCAAAAGAACTCTTGGATGCTTATGATAACGAGGTTGGTATGGGGGTAGACTAGTGGGGAGGGGAGGGGGAGGGGGGATATAATTATAGTGGCTTAGTTAAGTTCTACTTTCAAACGATCATTTTCTTAAAATTATTTTGGCTAAACTACAGAAACTAGAGAAAACAAAGGAGACCCGCAAGGTCTTGCTTTGATATTCTTTTTTTTTTTTTTATTGACAAGTTCTTTTGTTGCCCTAAGACGAAAGCTGTACGTATACTTTAGCTTATTGTTTTAGCTCAGGATTTTTAATAGTTGGTACCTGTGACACAGGTGTAAGCAATCGACTCTATAAATCATTTTCCTACCCATGCACAGTGCGTATACCCCAATGTTTTGGTAGGCCATAGGTCTTACAAATGTTATGGTTTCCGAGATAAAATATTGTTTTTGCCTTCGTATTGTTATTTATGCCAGTGGCACAGTTGCCGAGCGGTTAGCGTGTTCGACTCGTAATCCTAGGGTCGCGAGTTCGAGCCCCGGTCAGACCAATGTGTTGTTTACTTGAACAAGACACTATACACTGACTTTAATCCAGTCGACTCAGTTATATAAACGAGTACCAGTTAGAACTACAGGGTGTTAAATTGTGATAGATTTGTGTCCTGTCCAGACTCAGTCAAAGACTCTCATTCGCTTAACACTACAGAAACCGGGGATAAGCGCCGGCCCTATGAGCCACTTAAGCTCGAGAAAAGATTAAACTTTAGTCTTTAGCTTTCTGTAATTCATAATGATTTGCAGTTTTATTTCCCATTGTTTTGTCTTGGTAACAGGATTCAGTGATATTTTTAAAACATACTGTATGGCCCTTCGAAACATAGGGATCGTACACACTGCGCGTGAGTGTGGAAGTGCCTAGTAACTAAATTGTTCGTTTTGACCTAAAACCTATTATTGTTATCGATTTACATTTTAGGGAACTGTTATAAAGAGAAAAAGAAATTTACACCGCATGGCCGAATCCAACCGAGCATTTGCACACTACAGATGGTGGTAGAGACATTTTGATTCTTCCTTCCCCTCCCCTCCCCTTCGTCACGTTTATCGTCGGCTGGCCAACGCACAGATTGAAGACCTAGAAAACGGCAGAAAAACAGGAAACCTTTCAGTAGGTTCAGTACTGTAAATATTTTAAGTCGAAGAAATAAAGTTGTATTTGAGACGCGGAATGAGTTTTGCTTAACGGAAGGTTTGTTTATGGACTATGGAATTAAATCGCCGACCAATGAAATTACTTTGAATAGCGTAAGTAACCTATGTGTGTTTTGATTGGCTCTTTTGACGTGAATTTTTTTGCAATATGACGACAGTGAATTTTTTAAGTCACTCATGAAATGCGAGGAAAAAACTCTTGCCTGCGGCTTGTTTTTCTCTATAAAAGCGCTTCTTTAGCGAACTTAAAAATTCATGCGCGTTTCTACCACTGTTCAAACAGTGCGCGTTCGCTCGTTTCAGTTGTATTTCTATATTGCTGACGCAGGGCGATCACTCACCTTAAGGGAAACCTATATAGAGTTGTATCTTATTCGTTTCGGATTTACGATAGTCAGTTATTAAAAACAATTAACTTTTATAAGAACTGTTTAGGGTCAGCCCTTTATTCAGTCCACTATATTTTCGATAAGAGTTTTGTTTTTCAGACCGAAGCTAGATAGTCCTATTTCAGTTTATGGCCGATTTGAGGCTAAAAATATTCTTACGAATTTTCTTAGTTTCGGGAAAGAAGTTTTGTTCGTGCAATTTGTACAATACTGTAACTGTTGCATGTTCCGTTTGCTAAACTGTCATTGCCCATTGCATGGATTGGCCATGATTTCTAGGGACATGCAACACAGTATATGGTTATACAAGATTGGTTCTGTTTTCTTATTTTTGTTGGCTTTAATTTGCCATTTAAAAATAGAGTATATTTGCGTTCATATAACCAGTCATGCGATTTTTTCAAACATGCAAATCATTATTCTTAGAGCATTCTTAAAATTTGACAAATTTCAGCCTCGATATTGTCATAAGTACAATCTTAATTATAAGAAAAAAGAAAGTATCTACTCGGAAGAACGTCAGCCGGAATCTTAACTGAAACTTCCTTCGACAGAGATTAAGACCAACAACTTTATTAGAGTTCTCAGTCAAGAATGAGCTATTGTTCGGTTTGAAACTGATATTACCGTAAACAATGTTGCTGTTAAGAGTGGTTCGAAGCTGATATCGGTCTAGCAAAACTAAGTACTTGAAGTCTTAGTTGGGTACGTAATCTATAAGCATAAAAACAATGTATGCTACAAAGGAACTCTATCATAGACGTGCTGGTGAATATATTTGTTAGCTAAAAGGCCGTTTAGTTCCTCTTTGTAATCGTGAGTGTACGACAAGTTGCTTTAAATACGTAGATTGTTCCTCATTGTGTTTAACTGAAGCACAATACATCCTAATTTAAGTCATTTGAGTGAAACACGCGTGACTATCGAAACGGAACCTTCGATATACACGAAAGATAAACTTCGTACTTTTTTGCAAAACATAAAAACCCAAAAACGAAACTTATCTTTGGCTACACTACAAGGCAAAATAAGCAACTTTGTTTATATTGTTCTTCAGTAGTTGAGAGCTTGTGGAATCGCGAAAACGATATGATGTGTTGTTGCGGAAACGTGACGCAATAATTATCCATTCAATGCTATATTGCTTTCTGTATGTGACTCGTGATAAAGCAATGTCATGATTTTTGTCGGAGGAAATTAATGTTTTAAGAAATTTTTATATGTATTTGTAAAGCCTTCATTTGCAGATCTCTAAACATCGTTTTCAATTGGTAAGGTCAACGGAAAAGACACTTGCTGATCTTTTCTTAATAGGTATTTCGTCAAGGCGGTGGGCAACAGTCAAGTTTAAATCGTAATGAAGAATTGATCCCAGTTTACAAACGCTACTTTTAAAGATGAAGTCGACACTTCGTGGAGTTGCTTTTACGCTTTTTGTCTTCGTTCAGTTTATTGCGAGTTCAATGGAAGAATCCTTCGAGATTACTCGAAGTGTTGAAAGTTCAAAAAGAGAATACTTTTATTCATCAAGGGACAAGTTTCTAATTCCAAACTCGAGATGCGGACAACTCACGTGTTCTCAGTTTGGTGCTGTGGGAAGAAGCTGCTTCTGTAAATGTCCATTATCAGAACCGTCGTTTCTTTATCAAGATGGAAAGTGGGCCTGTAGTGCCGATACGTTTCAAATCATGGAAGGTAAGTTGGAATTACTCTTATCTGTTAAAGTTAACCCATTCCCGCTAAATACTTGTGTTAAAATCTCAAATGAAAAAAAATCTTGATTTTCGATAAATTGTTTACATAATTAACATTTAATCGAAGTTCCTTGTGAGATGAACAACGTAGCAACTTAGTTAACATGGACTTTTCAACAGGCCTTTGTAGTAGATCTTAAACCTCAAGAATATCAGTGTGTGAACTCTCGTTCCTTTTTAATTCGGCAGAAAGCATTACACATTTATTTATAAGAACATGCCCTGAAAATCGCCATGTTAGGAACATGCTGAGGCTGTGAAAAGGTGAAGAACATTTGTTTGTGATGATAACCCATTGGAAGCAATTCATAGAGTATTCTAAAAAATCTTCTCTTCGGTGGGCCTCTTGACTAAAGTTAGCAGATAACAATTTTACATTACATGTGTTTTCATTTACCGAATCGCAGTTCTTACAGCTACAATATTTTAATTTTTGATAAAGTACAAAATACATGTACAAATCAATTTATACAAGAATGACATGCATACGGTAAATCTATTATTTATATTGCCTAAAATCAATAATCAAAAATGTTTAAAGAACGTGTTTAAGAACATTTGAGGCTGGTGTTCCGAAAATATTTCGAAACGTTCAGTCTTAAAAGAAAAGAAAGTAAAACGACATTATTCTATAGTTCTGTGTAATATGCTTTACGCTGATATGCAACGTGCACATGCTTAAAAAAAAACGAAAACTCGTTACCGAAAACTGTCACGTTACAAAACCAATACAAGTTTAATATTAGCCACGAGAAAATACAAATGAGTATAGTTACCAAGACCACAATGGTTTATAGCCTGAATGTATTTTAGTGTTTAACGGTGTGCGAATTTTAGCCCCAAAGCGTTTGTTATACATTACTTTATTTTAAAAAATTTACCCATAAATATCTTCTATTCATTTGAAAGTTGGGTAGAGAAAATTTTTTTGCGGCCAAAAATTAAATTCCGCCAAGAACCAACGCAGTAAACACTTGCTATGCAGGCTTGTTACTACATTACTTACAAATTATTTTGCTTTGTTGACAAGGCTATGACAGCGATTAGCGTGTTCGACTCGTAATCCTAGGGTCGCGAGTTTGAGCCCTGGTCAGACCACTGTGTTGTGTCCTTGAACAAGACACTTTTACCTGACTTTGTTCCAGTTGACTCAGCTGTATAAATGAGTACCAGTTCTGCTGGGAGCTAACCTGCGATAGATTAGTGTCCTGTCTAGGGGGAGTCAAAGACTCTCATCCGCTTAGCACTACAGAAACCGAGGATAAGCGCCAGCCTGAACGGTCATGCATGCTCGAGAAAATATTTTATTTAAGTTTATTTAGGTTATTAGCATCTGCTCTTATATACGGAGCTTGTTCTTGATATACAAGACGCCGGAGAGCATACTTTAAGAGAGAAAATAATTTTCACGTAAAATTTTTCATGTATTTTACTCTAGAGTTGCAAGCAGTTTCCATAATTTGTGCTGAAATGTAACAAAAAATAAAACTTCTCGACCATTCCCCAGCTTCGGGCGCGTTCTTATAGTATGTTCCATAACTTAAAAGTTTAGCCTATATGTGCCTTAAATACATATATGCGTGCACCTATATATCTTAATTTCTATTTTAACCGTTTTTATTATCCAATGTAAAAATAGTATAAAATATGGTTGATTGATTATGACTTTCATTTTTTTAGTATTTTATCACAACACCATAGTTTGAGTACAAGATGAAAAGAGATTTAAAAGTCATGTTTTTCAAAAGCACATTGTAATGCCTCTTTAGGGAAGCCTCACATATGGATTTTGCACACAAGAAACGTCAATTTTACGTTTGGGGGTGGTTGTGATGTGGGGGGGTGGGTGGCGGGAATGACGTTTCTCTGACACACGTCGTGGGAAAGTTCGATATTTTTTTAAAAATCTGACACTTTTGGAAACATTTCGGCAAGGGTTATACAATAACTTTTGCCTTATATTCATTGGTCAGTTGCTTATGTTTGACACAAAACTTATGTTAGTATAGGAGTCTGGGATCAGTCAAGCTAGAGATTTTGTGCAGGCTTCTTTGAATTTACTTACGATTCAATAATAAAACTGACTTTGATGCAAACTTCGTATTCATCGAAAACATTTTAAATAAAGTCCTAAAACGTAATCGCTGTTAACCTTATAGACTTTTACGATGCTTTCAGAGCACAAGAAATGTCGATAAATTTTTTGACGTTTCTAAGGGGAGATGGGGGAATCTCAAGAGAAATGTAAAATTTACGTTTCTTGTGGGCAAAATCGATACGTGAGGCTTCCTTAACCTTATACAATTTTTTTTAATCACAGGTTGTGGATTTGGCTTTTCTCCAGTTTATTACCTAGATCCAGAGTCGACTACCGCTTTATCTGTTCCCCAGCAAAGTACACCATGTGTCGTGAACGAGACGGCTTCAAGATTCCAAGAATGTGATGGACCCTGGAAACCAATTGGTAACTACGGGAGATTTTCTATGAAACTATCATCAAGAAAAATTTACGATTTGAAGGTAGATCATACTTATAAAAACTACAGTAAAGTTCATTCTTTTGATATAATCTCTTTAGTCTATAGTTTAACCCTATCTTACCCGGGCTTTTTTGGCGTTCCAGAACCCCCCTTCCCC
>JAOBAT010114368.1:0-14153 GCA_026413305.1 Hydrozoanthus tunicans
CTCTCTCTCTCTCTCTCTCTCTCTAATAAGTCCGTCAATTGAAAGGTCAAAAACTGAATAAGCCCCCCAGGGGCTTACCCTCTGTTTGCAAGATATATTCAGTAGAAGATGAATGAATTCAATTATTTTTCTTAAGGGGAGTCAAACACTGTTGATGCATGAATTCAACCTGTCTTTAAAGCACTTTCAGCTTCAAGGCAATGTCTCATTGTCCAACAGTTCAATAATACCCTAGAAAGTGTCTAGTAAGAACCCATCCCAAAAGTCCGCACAATAAACTAGTGTCCAGGCTGCTTATTCTTCCTAACAACTAGTATATTTATTAATTAGAGTTACATTAGTTCTGAATCTTTTTTTTTTCTAGAACAAGGAATTTACCTTTGTGAGTACTGCACAAACAAGATCCATTCAACTCACTTCTGCAAGTCTCACCATGTTACACCTGTGGAGCCAAAAGTAAGTTCAGATCATCCTAAATGATCAACACAGATAAATATTTCGACACTTTTTTAATAAGATATTTTGTTAGCCTTTTTTAAAAACAATCCTGAGTTTATTTTCAAGAGTAGTTTTAAGGCCAATCAGAAAAATATCATAGTAGAGCCCCTGAGACATTTCTTTTAACATTTCATATTCTTATGGATGCTAGCTTGCACAATAACTACCCTGCCTTTTTTATTTACTCATATTTTCACAGTTATCAAAGAACTAAGTTTCACATGTGGTCAATAAAACAGTGCACAACAGAAAGTACATACATTATATATAACGGGCTATTTACAATTTGATTTTCTTATTTAAGTTTTGGACAAACTATAAACTGTTTAACGTCTCACACACTGTAGCCTCAAAACTTGATGTTGTCCTTAAAGAGAACCACACAATGATAGATAAGAGCCAATAGAAATTAAGAGCAACTTGTACTAATTGTTTTAGTTGAAATCTCCAGAGTATAAACAACAGGAGCCAGTTGTTTGAAAGCCAATTATTTTAAACCAGGATTAACTCTTAAAAACCTATTGGTTTTGATGGTAATTAACTCTGGATAAGGGCTAATCGTCTTTTGAAGAACTTGGCTCAGAACTACAATAATTTGAAATAGATAAAGTTTACTTGATGAAACAATGATGATGTTAACAGCTTTTGCATGAATTCAGAAGTCTGTTGAGTTAAATGTGTTAAATTGATTCAAAGACATAATTAATATCTTACAGTATTTTTCCTTACACCATATGATATTTTGTTGCTGCCTTAAGTTTGTTTTGTCTGGAACTGTTTTGTCAACTTGAAGCTTCACAGTTGTCTTCAGAAACTACATAAAATTGAGAAGTACGGATATCAAATTGTATTTCACAGAAGCTGTATGTCATCTGATACATAGCATGTAGGGAGCCAATCAGATTGTATAGCTTTTGCAATAAATAGATGTTTTGGGAATTTAAACGACATTAATCATAAATGTATTTGTTGCATATACAATGGCATTCCAGTAATTGTATGGCACAGTCTTTGTGTCTCCCATAATGACCAAGCTCTCCATCAAGTTCTCTGTAGGGCAGTAGTTAAGAGCATGAACTAGTTTACAGAAGATTGTGTTTTTGATTTCAATTTTTCTGAGCTCTCTCTTCATACTAAAAACCTTTGTATTTATCATATATATGTATTTGCTTCATCTATTCTGTATCTTTGTTTTTTATAGACAACAGGTAGGAGGTTATCACAAGATGTATCCACTTTTGAGAGGTAATAGATACTAATAAATTTATCAGTTTTAACAGTTATCCACCAAAGGCAAAGTGAATACTTGTCTCCCAGATATTCACCTAAATTAGGCTGAATAATTGTTTTAGTAGAATTATTACTTGGATGATAGTCAGAGAGCAAAAAATGCTGTTATCCAAAGTGTGAAAAATGTCATTATTTTGTTAAACATTGTCATTTTCTCAGTTGTTCATGGCAACATCTGAAAGTTTTCCTTCAAGAGTTCTTTCCTTAATAATCAGAACAATCACTTTACCACTAGTATATTATCCTGAACTTTATTGCAACTTAAGTGACTATTTTGGATTATTATTTTCCTTCTGGCATTCATCTCTTCCTCTGAAGCGCCCACAAATGAAGGAAGCCATTTTAAAGCTGCCCAAGGTGATTATAGCTGGCATGAAACATGAGCTTCTACCAATGAGAGTGCTCAGCAGAAACTCAATAATCACCTGAGTATAAATAATTATAAATGTGAGGTCTGTCCAGGAAAATACTTGCCAAGGTTTTTGCCAGACCACTTGAGGTCTGTGCAAAAAAAGACTGGTAAAATAAATATTTTCCCAGACAGGCCGATCAAACAAGGTGGTATTTACATTCATCCCCTTTATTAAATTGCTTCACTTTTCAGTCAGTAAAAGAGAACAGGCAAATAACCATATGCCCTTGCTCCCATATTACAGGAAGTTGTTTGACCATTATTTTGCCAATCAGTCAACAGGGTTTGGTTATTGGTGTAAGAATGTATCTTCCCATGTAATTATATTACTTAATAATAACTTTTTAACATTTTATATCAATTATTACATACACACTGTCTGTGAAAAAGGAGTCTTTGCTCTCAACAGGCATTGTATGGATCATATGTATCTAATAAGCATTGAGGGCACTGCACACTGGTAATGCAGAAATCTTCACAGTTTTTTCTATTGATACCTATACACGAGGTGGTTTTCATATGCCTCGTGTGCCTTGCCTACTCAGCTATTTTAAACAGTTTGTCCACCCTTCCCCTTTCTGGTATTATCATGTTCTAGCCATTGGTCTTCTTTCTCCCATTTTCCGTAATTTCTTGTCTTGTTATCTTCTTCATGAACTTTTGGCAGACCTTCCCTGACTAGGCTATCAAACTACTTTCTTGTATTGACCTAGATATTCAGGTGTTATGTCACTCAACAAGTGTACGACTCTGATTCTTTGCCAGAACTATGCACATTATAATTATTCTACACTGTGTGGAGTAACTATGTAACTTGATACCTTGAATAGATCATCTGTGTTTTAACTCATTGGTTATTTCTTATAGTTTTGTCACAGTACAAAGGGACATTTTCCAGAAAATTACTGACAAAATTCAGAAAATTGAGCAAGAAGACAAGGTAGGTTTGGGGTAGTTCCTGTTATTTTTTGTTGCCTTTAAATACAAAAATTTCTTTTATGTTTCATCTTCTGGTTATGTAGTTAGGGGTTTTTTTGTTTTACGTTTTTTTAAATCGTAGGAGTTCTCATCATTGGTTCAGCAAACTTTGGTGAAGAAAGCAAAGGAAATGTTGGAATGTAAATATCAAATCAAGAAGGCAATGCAGTATTTAGACAAGGTAAAATCGCAATCATGAAGATTTGCTCTTGGAGTGTAGTATGTCAAAAACCGTTTAAATGCAGTGGTAAGGAAGCAAAAGATGAGTAATCTGGAGCAGATGGAGTGCCAAGGAGGAGCAATAGTACGAAACAAACTATACTCGGTGTATAGATCTACCAAACTAATCGCTGTGTTGACCGGTATCTAGATGGGCGCAAGGGCAGCGTTTGACACATCGTCAATTTGCTGCGACGCCCAACGGCAAAGAGTTATAGCAACAGACTTTTTAGTTACTCACTTAGCAGCTATAATAGAGACCTTTTTCATACCAACAAGGGCAGCAAGGCAGACGACGACAAGAGAACAATAGTGAATACAATAGCTGCACGTTGGAATGCTGTGTGCTTGCCACCTGCACGCTGTTGTCTTCAAAATTGCAACGTGTTAATCCTAGTGGTTCACACTTGTCAGATATGCACCAGCATGAGGTACCGATATTCACACACGCGAAACAAGCACAAGAAATTGAAAAATATACACGAGCAAAGTGGATTGGTGACGAAATATTTATGCTTATGCTTATTTCACGGATGTCCACACTGGTGAAACAAACGACATAAGAATAAGCATATGCACAAGTAAAAGGCGAATGTTCCTTTTTCTTGTGCTTGTTCTTGTGCTTATTTCACGCTTGTTCACACTTTGGAGTGGGTTTTCCTGTGCTTGTGCTTGTGCTTATCTTAAAAGTGTGAACCAGGTTTAAGTGTCGATTTTGGAGTTCTTAAGACTGCAGGTACGACCAACGGAAACTTCTCTCCGTTTTCTTTTATCTTTATGAAGGCCAACTTCAAACTTTTTCTGTTCATAAAGCTTTCCTAGGAAAAAAAGAGAGGAAAAACGAACCAGACATGGTCGAGAAGGGCAAGTAATAAATCTGTTATCTGTAAATCGACGTCGTCGATGTTCGCTTCCATGCATGCGTCTTGTCAATTCAAAATGGCAGACGAGGGAGATTTTTTGCCAGTGTTGGCTTTCGTTTGGCTGCGTCTTCGGAGAAGAAGGCATGGACTGACAAATTTCAGAAAAACGAGAACCACTTGGGTCAGAGAGTTTTTTGCGGCCAAAAAAAAACGTTTTGGGCATGAAAGCAACATACAAAACGCGGTATTTTCTAACAGCTGCGGTCAACAACTCCGGGGCCGCCATATTTGTAGGAATTTTTGCTGAGGGACTGGAAAAGAGCACTTTCATTGGTTCATCCTTCTGTTTCTGCTTGCGCTTCCGTCATTACTGGTTCACACTACAAACTAGACAACGGAAGCAAAACAGAAGCAGAAGAAACGACGGAAGAAAAAGGAAAGGTCCGTTCCTTCCGTGTCCGCTTCCGTCGAGTTTCCGCTTGTGCTTCCGTCTCCGTTTTCTCGGTTCACACTAGAACGTAACGATTTTTTTCCGTCTCCGCTTCCGTCGCTAGTGTGAACCAAGCTTAAGACGGCAAAGCGACGACTGCGGCAGAAAACAATTTGGTGAATACAATTGCTGCACGTTGGAATGCGGCGTCACCTGCATGCTGTCGTCTTACAACGCGAAATGCTTAAATTTTGGAGTTGTTACCACTACGGGAACGACAAACTTGGACAAAAAAGAAGGTAAACGAGCCAGAGATGGTTGGAAAGGGAAAACCAGAAAGGTGTTTTTTGTAAGCCGTTTTCATCAGCGTTGGCGTTCTCTCATCTTAGGCTCGCTAATGTCCCTAACAGGGACTTACTTGCCGACGCATTGAACAGTTTACATAACAACAAGTTTTTGTGTACTTGAAGCTCTGAAACAGACGCTGCAGTGATCTATATTGGAAAGGCAACTATTATACTTGAATGAACTTAGTTGAGCACAAAATGCTCAGTCAGACAGGTAGCTGGATCAGATCAGCTACACACCTGACACAACCTGTGCTGGAAGCTGTTTAGTCAGTTACACAAAAAAATTAACTACATGTCTTCTATCTTTTCAACCAGGTCCCGCGATTGTCCTTTCTGATAAATGGGGCGTTCCTACCCACTTTTGTCCGATTAACGGTTTCTTGAATTTTACAACAGTCAAGTGCTTTGGGCCTATAGGAACAATGTCTCTTTTGAAATAGCACCCGACTATTCTGAAATCCAATAAACCGTTTATTGGCCACAAGTGGGTTAGTGTAGACTAACCACGGGACTGTGTTATGTTAGATAGAAAACGGTTGCTTTTTTAGTGTACAACTTGATTTTGTTGCTTTTTTGTCGTGTTTTAGTCCAAAGTTTTGTCATGAAATACCATTATAAGCTGCATATTTATCAGTTAAACGCCGTGTATTAAAGCGATAGAAGGATTAAAATTTGAAAAACGTGTTGTTCTGTTACACTGACAAGAAAACTGCTGTCTCTTTGGAAAAGGTGTCAGGCGCACTATCAGATTGTAGCGACCTCTCCGATGGAGCAAAACTGACAGTCCTCCAATCTGCCGTCTCTGATGCTGAAGGGACCGCTTCAGGTATCATTTTGTATCATTTTCTCTTAAACTGAGTTACTCTTTTTTCATTTTTTTCACTTTACAACTCTTTTTTTTGTTATAAACAAAATTAAAGGTTCGGCGTTTCTTTTGAGGCCATCCAGTGGCGTCGACAACGCACCTTATTAAGTTACCAGACTTATGGTACGAAGCTCAGGCTACAGCTGGGGTTGGTGTTTTAAAATGTAATCTCCACAACTGTTTCGTCATACTGGATACTTTGTCAAAATCGAAGACAAAAAAGTCGGGTTCTGTTGTAAATGTTTTGTCTACATATTTTATTAAGACTACCCTATATTTTCAAGGACGATATTGGTCCAACGAGATGATGCAGGGTTCGTACGGGCCCTGGAAAACCCCGGAAAATTTTTGAATGTCTGGAAACCCCTGAAAATTTTTCATTACGCCCTGAAAATTTTCATTTCACAGTTAATGTATTGCTACATGAGTCCATGGCTGTTTATTTGTGATTGTGAAGAGTATTGTTTTCACTCTAGGTTTAAACAGCCTTGGAAAACCCGGAATTTTTGAAATTCAGAAAGTGTATGAACCCTGGTTTTAGCTATTCAACAGAACTTGTTTGCAAAAGTGTTGTTTCTTCACTAAACACGAATAATGTCTTTTCTTAAAAAACATGTCTGAAATATCGCTAAAGTCAATGTAATTACTAACCTAACTATTTTGAACTTATTCGAAGGAAAATTTATTTAGTTTTGCAACAAAGTGTTTGCCTTGTTGTTTCAGAAAAGACGTCGGGTCAGTTTGTGAAAGTTGTTGGTTCTTTAAAGAAAAACGGCTGCTTCTGGGTGTGCAAATGTGAACCTGTGGAGAACAGCTCGTTTGAACAATTTACTGCCATTATGAAGTGAGTTGATAGATGGAAAGGGTTGGGTTATACCTTAAACCTGAGCAGAGGTAAACAAGGTGACATTGGAATGATAGGTTAGCCTACATCGTCAACTTTCTGGTACTGAACTAAAATCCAGAACTGATCACCAACAATTCGTTTATTTACCGAAAAGCTAAAGGAAAGAAAAACCAAAACTCAGCTACATAGTGGGTAGGGTAACAGGGGGGGATCGAAGTAGCGTAGTATTGGCAGGTAGTAGGGGACAGGTTAGTATGATGGCAGGGTAGTATGATGATAGGGTTTTATGATGATAGGGTAGTATGATGGCAGGGTAGTATGATGGCAGGGTAGTATGATGATAGGGTAGTATGATGGCAGGGTAGTATGATGGCAGGGTAGTATGATGGCAGGGTAGTATGATGGCAGGGTAGTATGATGATAGGGTAGTATGATGGCAGGGTAGTGTGATGACGTTGTCAGGTGTAACTATGGGTGATTGTTTACTGAAAAGCTATAGGGAAGAAGAAATAGTATTCAGCTACACAGGGAGCAGAGTAATAGATAGGAAAGGGTTATAGGGAGCAGGGTAGTAGGGGCAGAGTAGTAGGGAGCAGGGTAGTAGGGGCAGAGTAGTAGGGAGCAGGGTAGTAGGGAGCATGCAGCACCTTGTCATTTTTATTCAGCGCCCTTGTTGTTTTCAGAGCAGAAGACTTACTATCATGACTAAAACTGGACTGTTAAGATTGATAACATTATGGTGGTTCGATCAACTTGATATTTTTTAAGTTTGTTGAGCATTGTGAATGATTTTTTTGAAACAGTGTAAGTCTGTGCCAAAATAGCCAGTCAGCGGTTTCAGTGCTTGTTGTCATAGTGCTTGCTTGCCCAATCAGAGTACAGATACCAGCTGTTGTTATGTTCTGTAACAGGGGGCTCTGTCAATGTCAGTTGTTTTAGCTCGCTAGAACACTGAAAGTTCCACATTTGCAACGGTTGTCAGTTCTACGTTTGACCTTGTTTAACAGGACTTTCTTTCAAGAGCAAACCTTTGATGCCTTGCCGGTCGTTGAAGAAGGAATGTTGTGTGTTGTGAAGAAAAACACCGCCGGCGAAACTTCTTTTCACAGAGCACGCATTGACAAAGTTCTCAAGTCCTCGATGGTATGTTTTACGTCTTTAGGAGAAGCCGCACAATCTGTATTACTTACTACATTAAAGTGCCTGTGAAGTGAAACTTTTTATTACTTCCGTGGATAGACTTTGCTAAATGAGGAATAGTGGTGAAAAAAAAAATTTCAAAGTATTTTATGGTTCTTGAATTTTAACATTTAAAATTCACAACTGATGACGTAATTTGGGGTACCAAAAAAATTTGCATTTTATTTGAATCTGCTGCCAATCCATAATCTTTTAATAAATTTGAGTACTTGTGATCTGTCTACCTCGAGATGCATCAGTAACCTAAGTTTGGCTTAAACACATCAAGAATTATGGATCTTCAGATTCAAATAAAATGCAAATAAAAATGTTAATATTCAAGAACCATAAAATATTTTGAAAGTTTTTTTTTCACCACTATTCCTCATTTAGCAAGGTCTATCCACGGAAATAATAACATTTTTCGCTTCATATGCACTTTAAAATCTTCATGAAAACAATGTTAATAAGTGTAGCTATGAAAAAACTAACAACGATAATTACAATGATAAAAACAAGTATACATTTTTTATGAAAACAAATGGTATATATTGACAAAGATGAAAATGACAATGGTAATACTATTTTAGGCCAAGTATTGTTGATAAAGTTTAGAAACATTTATGAACATGACAGCGAATGTTGTCATTCGTCCAGTTGTAAATGAGCATAGAAAATTGATAGCTCACTGGAAGTTTTTTGTGACCAATTAGCTGCGATGTGGCCGTATCGCGCGATCTTCACCAAGCAACCGTGACCGTGCTCTCGAAGGCGTCTCCTACCGACTGTCACGTAATCCAATTGGGTCACGTGAGAACTCGACAGTTTCCTGAAACTTCTTCTTACATACGACAGTCTTTCATAGCGTTTTTTTTAAAAAAAGATGTAGTTGAGTTTTATTAAATTTCGCTCACATATGAAAATTCGAACTCGTACCGTTGGTTTTAAAGATGACATGACGACTTGTATATTTACCCATAATTCCTAGCACATAAAAGTCTTAAATTCACCTTAAAATCGCTTAAGAGAATCTGTAAATTTGACACAAACACATATGCAGTGTTGTTAGTAGTAGGAAGAGTTATATCAACTGTTACCTTCCCTGAGTTTCTTTTAGCGGTGTAAGGTTCGCAATGCATTGTGGTAGATGTAGAACTTCCATCTTTTCGGAATGATCAGTTGCTGTCATTTCAGGTTACAGTGATATATTTGGACAGAGGAAACACAGAAAATGTAGCGCAAGTACAACTTACTAGCTTACCTGAACAGTTCAGACAGCAAGATTTCCAGGTTGGTAACGGTATAAGACTTTTGCAACCAGTTATAACCCTGACATCCAACTGGACTGAAAATAAGTGTCTTTATAAACCCTCAAAATTGAAAATCAGCACTGTTTGACGTGTGTTCTAATGTTGTGGGGACAGAGGACTCACGGGTTAGAGGGAACTTAAGCCTGTACTGATAGCTTAAAATAGTTTTGAGCCTGGGCTCAGTGCAGGCTTTAGTTCCTTTTAGGTCTCAGTGCCATTTTACTGGCTCTCTCCCTATCATTTGTTGACGGTGCAATGACCGAATGGTTAGTGTGTTAGACTCGTTATTCTAGAGTCGCGAGTTCGAGCCCCGGTCAGACCATTGTGTTGTGTCCTTGAGCAAGACACTTTACCCGATTTTTGCCAGTCGACTCAGCTGTATAAATGAGTACCAGTTCTGCTGGCGGCTAACCTGCGATAGATTAGTGTCCTGTCCAGGGGGAATCAAAGACCCTCACCCGCTGAACACTACGGAAACCGGAGATAAGCGCCGGCCCTATGGCCCCCTAGGCTCGAGAAAGGATTTAGCTTAGCTCCATGTCATTATTTAAGCACGTATATGCAACACTGCTTATTTCTCATCACCTGCCCAATTCCTCAAGCGCAGTGCTTACGATTTTGTTTTTATCCTTCAGAAATAACTGACTAAGAAGTTGAACCGAAAAGTTCACAAACCAACTGTGAACTTATAGCGAGTAGAAATGAAAACAGCTAAAACGGTCGAAGTTTGTGTGCAACTGAACCTGGCATTAAGACCTGAACAGAACATTTCTGAATCTGATTTTTTTTAACAGATCACTTCTCTTACATAATTGTGTTCAACCGCTTTTAAATCATTTTAGATTAGTATTCGTAGCAGCAATGGTGTTGTAAAACATCAGTGGCGTATGGGCAGCGCTAAAATCGTGTTTTAATGCGGTTTTTGTGCAGCTAAGCTAGCTATGTTGACGTGTTGTAAGAAGCTGTGCGACGTAGTGACATATTCCGTACGGGTTTACTTCCCAGAGTGTCAACAAAACATTTACCTTTTAATCGAAAAGCAGAAGAATAATTTTAGATTTTTTTTAACCACGGTATAATGTTAATAGGTTCAAGTGCTGCTACGATTCGATTTTTCTTACTGTGCTTTGTTGCAGGCTTTTGAGTGTTGTTTGTTCTCGAACCTCAATCACAACCTACCTTATGATGTAAGTACAATTTTCCTTTACTGGGGATTATTTTGCTTGAATTTTCATATTCAGGAAAGTGACGGTAAAAAAATTCAGGGTTTTATAGGTGACTACGACAAATAAGTTTCCAATGGACGATTACGTATCAAACTCATTGTAACTGACTTTGTAAATACACGACAAAGGTTTGCAGCCCCAGGGAAATGCCCCGGAAACATGGTTGGGTCACAGCGTGTTTGCCCATTCTCCCAAGCCATAGCTTTTGTTTATTCGCTCAACGGCACAGATTTCGGCGTGAAAGTCGATTTTGTGGAGGGAGGAAAACCGGAGAACCCGGAGTAAAACCCTCGGAGTCAGAAGAAGATCGGCAAATCTTAGCCCACGTGCAAAACCAAGGTTTTTAATCCCAGGTCCACAAAAGTGGGAGGGATGAGCGCTAAACACTTGGCTATTCTGACTCCCATCTGTTCACTCACAAGAACTGGTGTTTAGATGAAGTAAACTAATGAATTCGGTTGGAATCATATGAAGAGGGTTCCTTTGAACCTTGAATCCCACTGGAAGCTGGAAACGAACAATCCAAGTTTTTGTTAACCGTTTAGCATTCTGTTTCAGGATACCATCGAGGTCAAACACAATGCGATTTTATATAAATTTAAATTAAATCGACATGATTGAATGCATTGTTTTAGTTTTTACTTCACATATGTAACAACTAAAGACACAGTCTCCAACACAATTTCAGGCAGTTTGGTGCTTCAAGGATTTAACAAACAAAATAAAACTTATCGCAGAGCTGCAAGAACAGGTTTGTTAATTGCTAGTTTCTTGGGAAAGTACTCCACTTTAGCTACTAGATGATAATATTTATACAGGGTTCGTACAGGCCCTAAAAACCCTGGAAAATTTTTCAAGCCCTGGAAACCCGTGGAAAAGATGAAGTCCGGGAAAATTTGACAGAATTTTGTTGATGAAATTAAATTGGTCAAATGATGCATTTTTTTCGTTTCAAGTAACAATTAAAATGAGATTTAATTTTTTCATGTCGAGATTATGTTAAGTTCAATAAATACGAGTTTTCAGGAGATTTAACTATTAAATTAAAAGTTGTTTAAAGAGGTGATTGTTAACATTTCTTTCATTTTGGCTTTAAAGAACTCTGGAAACAACAAAAAAGCAGCCGTGGAAAACCCTGGGTTTTTGAAATTCTAAAGATGTACGAACCCTGTTTATAAATATTTATAATCAAGAAAGTGGGCGAAAGAAGCTAGACGTTTCGACGACCACTCGTCCTCACTATCAATTTTTTTAAAAACACTGGTAAAGCGAAAATTTACTATGAATTGAACAAAATGTTAACAACAATGTTCGTGCATATGAGATAATATTTCATCTTATAGATTTGTTTATAACGGTTATGTATATCTTATAGTTGAGTGCGAGGTCCGTCCGATAAACATTGCTTTTGTTTCTTGTACACCCTTTTTTATAAGAACAACGAGGCTCAGATTGGCCAAAATTTAAGAACAAGTTAAGAACAGGCTGAGGCTCGGGCTCGATAGCTATTTTTTTAGCTTTACAAAAAATGATTTGCAATTTTTCATCGTTAAATCATTACCATTGCTTCAAATTAAACACTACCTTGAAGGTTGTTCCTTACAATCGTTGTAAACATGCATACAGAATACTGTATCTTCATAGGGAAATAGTCAAGCAATCCGTTTTCAAATATAGTATTGCAGTACCTTACACTTAGTTTTTTTCGATTTAAACCACACACAAATAAGAACAAATTTAGAGTAGTTTGAGGTTCAAATCGCCAAAAACTTTGAGCCTCGGCCAAACTTACTGGTTCTTATAAAAAAAAGCGTGTAGTTTAATTTTCATGAACTGGAAAAAAAAACGACGAAGGATCAAAGTTCTATCGTTCGGCTTTGTTTAGAGACTTGCGATGCTGTTGCTTTACAAACGCTGTCTTTTACTAAATGCACAGTTATAAGATATCTTATGTAGAACTGAGATAAAAACTAGATAACTTCATGCATGTTTGAACTCATGTCTCAGGACTTTTTCACAATCATTGAGGTGAATCACCTGTTGTATAGTTTGTCATGCCCGTCGCAGAGTAGGATAAATTTGACAACTAGAAGAGCATCTTTTTTTATCGTGTTTCACTGCATTACAGTTACCCAGCAGCCACCTAATACACGTTGTGTTGAAGACACTTGATGACCCTCCAGTGTGCGTTAACCAGAGGGTCGCAGCCAAAGGTTGGTACTTAAAAACAACGGGTAAAATTTTTCCATTTCGCAGAAAGTTGTAGTGTTTGAAGCGGAGTCGAAATTTCTGCCTTCCAAGCTCGACCCCAACTAGTCAAGAGTTGAGTATTGGGTGACCTTATTTCCCGCTAAAATCCACTCAGCTTTCCATCCATCCGGGGTCGCAGAAACGAGTACCAGTATACATGGACCGCTTTGAAGCAGCTGCCAGAGGCAAATTCGTATGCTTCCAGTTCGCTGGGGGTAAACTGATCATTGTTAAGAACGTGGCCACATGGAAAAGGCTCGGTATAAACGCATCACTTTAATTGTTACTTTACTCAATTTGTTTAAAGGCCAGCGCACCCTTGAGGTAAAGAGCTGAGCTGTTTGCTCGCGAGGCTGTTCGCTGAGCTTGTTCCGCACGTGTGCGGCAAAATTTTAGTGAGATTCGAGCTCGCGAGGCAAAAATCTCGCTAAAATTTTGCCACACACGTACGAAACAAGCTGAGCAAACAGCTCAGCTCTTTACCTCAATTGTGCGTCGGCCTTAAGACGACAACAACTTTATTTCTTTAAAGGATTTTCTAAAATCGGGGTTAGTAAGAAACATGTTTCAGTTCAAGAAGAAGAACTGAAGCTCAAAAGCCGTAATTTATTGAAAAACCTTCTTAAAGAATCGATCCTACTCGATTTTCTACTTGCCACATAATTTGACTGACGTGTTGTATGGATACTCTTTGTTTGTTTGTACTTATGTGTTTTTTGTCTTATTTTCTATTTTACTACCTTTTTTGATGTACTCTTGGTGCTAGAATTTTAGCACCTGGCTACTTAGCTCGATTAGTTTATCTATTTTTAAGTAGCTCAAGTACTCTACCTCTGTAAAACTAGTAAAATATCCTGGCTTTTCTACTTACTGTAACCTTTACCACCTGAGTACTAAAACTAAAGTTGTTGTTTGTAGCATTTTCTTTTTCAATACCTTCACCATCTGAGTACTAAAAATGAAGTTGCTGTTGCTATTGTTGTATTAGTTTTAAGAATCAATTTGTAGTTTTTTATTTTTCAATTTTCTTGCAGTTGACGAGTACGTGCAGGGAGCTAAGGTATGTCTTTATCTAGGTCATAGAATCTCAAAACTAGTTTATCAAAATCTAGCTTCTCCTTTCATATCTCATACAAATATGGTCATTTTTTAATGAGAAAACATTGATCAAACATAGGAAACTACCGGCGATGAAAAGCCAAATTCTCCCAAACTGGTAACAGGAAAAGTATGGGTACTAGTTGGGAGAACTTAGCGGTTTCTGATTGGGCAGAATTTCAGGTTTTAAATAGCTCAGGTGGAGAAAATTTGTACATGGCCTGGAAACTCTTGCAAAATATCCAATTATTTAACAATTAACCCTCGAGCCCGAATGGGCTATTTGGCTACTAGCCCATGAGGGCGAGAGGGATAATTGTTTTAGTAAAATCATACTA
>JAOBAT010114379.1:0-14151 GCA_026413305.1 Hydrozoanthus tunicans
CAACCCCCCTCTTTACCTCTTCTCTTGGTCCCTATTCCCTTCCCCAAGCGCCTCTTTCATGACCAGTCCCCACCTCTTCTCTTCGGCCCCCCTTAACACTTTTTTTTCTAAATGAGGGAACGAGCTGTGCAAATTTCGACCGACGAGCTTTCGGTTCTCGGGGCTTTTGCAAATATTTAACCAGATATAACTTTGTTGTCTTCGTTACGTGTACTGTAGGCAATCAACCACTGAATGTGCGAGCAACTTGCACCGCCACCGGTCTACGTCTTGATTCAGGTTCCAAGGAAGCTGTAGTACTCGGACCTCTTTCAAAACTAGCCTTGTTTTGTTCGCCTCCTTTAACTCATATTGTTGAGCACCCTGTTTTGGTGTGCGAAAGTTTGAAGTTATGTTATTGACTGAGTTGTACGTATCATGCTAGCTAAATGGTTCACATCGGCACAGTAAACTGAAGGCTACTAAGATTTCGCGCCAAAATGCAAATTAGGCCAAATGAGGTTCTTCCGGACTACGAGCAGTCCTTATATTTCCTCTTAATGGTGGTCGAAACTGGCTTCGCGAACTTAAAAATATAGGGAGCTCTTCGGCTTTTACAAAGGTTCAGTTTTCTATTTTCACGCCGATGCGCTGGACAGTTCGGCAAGTGAGTAACATTTGTGCTTTTATGAATGAAGATGAATTTTAGTGTCAATGTAACTTTTCATTGATAACGTACTAATAGGGAAGTAAATAGTCATTTCTTCTGCAAGATTTGGTGGCTCCTAAAGGATCGAGCCGTTTGTTTGTTTGTTTGGTGTAACTTCTTATCCACCAAAACCGTACAGAATGCGGCCCTGGCGTTTCAGAGCATACACCACATCCATGGCGGTGACAGTCTTGCGTTTGGTGTGCTCGGTGTATGTAACAGCATCGCGGATCACATTCTCCAGGAAAACCAGGTGGAGTAAAGAAACCTCATCGTTACAGGCCTGGAACTGTGGCCCTTCGTGAGATCAGGCGATACCAGAAATCTACTGAACTGCTCATCCGCAAGCTTCCCTTCCAGCGCCTTGTCCGTGAAATCGCCCAGGACTTCAAGACCGACTTGCGTTTCCAGAGCTCAGCTGTGATGGCACTTCAGGAATTCGAAGCCAGCGAGGCATACCTTGTTGGTTTGTTTGAGGACACCAACTTGTGCGCCATTCACGCCAAGCGGGTTACCATCATGCCAAAAGACATCCAGCTCGCCCGCCGAATCCGCGGAGAGCGCGCTTAAACGACCACTCTCTTACATAAATGTGAACGGTTCCTTTAGGAGCCATCAAATGTATAAAAGATATGACCAAACTTTTACTTGAGATAACTCTTATTAACGGTGTACTAGTTCGTGGCAGTTTAGTTAGTCGTCCGATGGTAAAGTTTTCCTAACGTCATGTGATATAATTCATCCGTTCTTGAAGTACTGCGGCTTATACTGCTCAAATATTTTAGCGCCATTTACACTGCAGATGAATTTGCCACGGCTCGGATAAAAATAAGTACGCGTACCAAAAAAATATTGGTTCGGCCGGATAGATTTTGTAGTGTAAACGACTTTTCCCCATCCGTGCCGGACTAGAAATTCACGCGTGCTCGGACTGCCCTCTCGACACGGTGCGTGTAAATGGCGGGCTTATATGTTTTCATTTTTGCTGTGTTGCTCTTTTTACCAAGATCGGCGTTCTTTAATTTCGTGTGTTTTGTTATACGGTCCAAAGGCCCCGACGACTTAAAACTTCAGGATCTTAAAAACTTTTTACGGCGACTGTCTAAAACTTTTTGACAGTTTTTGACACAAAATCTATTTACGCTTAATGTACTTCATAATATTCAATTCGAAACATTAACTCGGATTTTCGTCTTCATCAAAACAGACGCATGCAGGTTTAAGCTTTGCGGCATAAATAATTTGGAGGGAACTTTATAGTTTGAACGTTATATCGGAAACCACGCTGAAAGTATTGGGGTTTTCTTTTGCAAGATTTAGTGGCTCCTAGAGAAGCCGTTTGTATTTCAAAAGGGTCAATTTACTTGGCCTTCTTTTCGGTCTTCTTGGGCAGGAGAATAGCCTGGATGTTGGGCAGCACACCACCCTGAGCGATTGTAACACCTCCCTGCAGTTTGTTCAACTCTTCGTCATTCCTGATGGCCAACTGAAGACGGCGGGGAATGATTCTGGTCTTCTTGTTGTCCCGTGCAGCGTTACCCGCCAACTCGAGGATCTCGGCACAGATATTCTAGCACAGCTGCCAGATAAACTGATGCACCGGCGCCAACTTCCTTTTCGGAGAAGACGGTGGATACGACCCACGGGTAACTGAAGTTTTGCTCGGGATGAGCGAGTTTTGGATTTGGCGCCCTTTGCCTTGTTTTTACCACGTCCAGACATCTTAACGTAATATTATTATTTGATAATGCTAATCTTCGCTTTTTATGCCTGAATATAGTGCACCTAAGGATCGAAATCCACCAATGAGCACAAAGGATTTATTTATGATTATTATTGAGCTTTCTTAATTGTTAATCCTCATGTTCTCTGAGAGGCACGCGAGAACAACAAATGAACCTTGGACAATAGCTTAAAATCGTTGTTTCCTAAGAGGTACGTACGTAACAGGTCAACCAAAAACTTCTTCGGGATTTCGATCCCGACCAGAGCCAAGCGTCGATTCGTGCACTATAATTTTCTTGTATATACTTAATAGTAAATACGAACCGTTTCGCGATGCCAGGCAAGAAGCGGTGGAAAAGACTTCGGACAAGAAAACAGTCGGAAATCTACATCTACAAACTATGTTTCATCGCAGGTAGATGTTTCAAACAAGGCCGTGGGAGTCAAGTGCTTCCCGCCTTTTAACACAACCAACGCCTCCTTTACTAGCTTTAGCAACGAGCAAAGTGCTTCCAGCCTTTTTACACTTTTCTAGAATGAACGGTTTAACTTTCAATTTCTCTATATGTCTCATAGTGAGAACGCAACTTTCATTTGAGGTCCCGTTTTACATTTTGTTTGTTTGACAGTGATAAACTATCCGACTAGTTACCGTAGCAGCGCCTGAGTGTGTCTTCTTGAACACTCTTGTGCCGAAACAAAAAAATTGAGTATTGTTTGTTTATTCCATAAGACTCTTTAATATCATTTTCTGTTTATGCATAATGCACATATATAGACTGGACAACCACGTTTTCGCTTTCAACTATTGTGAATTACTGCACGCTACTCTCACAAGCTCGCCAGACAATAAGTAAGTTTTCTAAATCGAAAATATGTTTTACGACGAAACAAGTGGTAAATATAGTGTATTTAGTAAAATCTTTTAAAAGAGACTCCCTCGTAAATTGATTTGAAATGCTGCTTAAAGAAATTGAGCAGTTATTATGTAACATGTTTTCTCTTCTTTCTCTTTTTGTGTTCATCATTTAGTTATCCTAGTACATAAGTAAAATATACGTACCATTCCTATTACACGATCAATTTCAATGTAATATTAAACTAGTGGCAAACTGACTCGATTAGTTTGCCAGTATGTATCTATTTTCAAAATATAGAGTAAAATGACGTAACTGACTTTGAACGAAATGCTAAATTCTCTCATTGGTCATAAAGAGATAATAGGGAGAATGTAGGGAGAAATGGCAACTCCATAAAAAAAAACTTAAGTCGTTCTTACACTAGACCCTCTGTTATTATGAAATGTAAAACAAACTTCAAATTATGGAGAGAGTTAAGTTTAAAAAGTTTTTGTAGGTCATATTAGAAAAACAGAAAACAGCTACAACTTACCGGTATGTGATTTAGATTTGAAACCTGTAGTTTACTTATACCCAATAAACCCTCATGGAGCTTAATCACATTATACAGGAGATGAAGGCTTATTCAAATCTTCACAGTATATTCACAGATGGCCAATTCAAGTTTGTAACACCAATAAGATTTCCAACAATCACTCTAGATTTACAGAATCTAAGTCTAAATTGAGTTTAAATACCTAACAGGATCACTTTCTTTTTTGGCAGATTGTTCCCAAGTACCCAGGGGGGGGGGGGGAGGTACTCCAATATAGTTTGGGTGAGGGTGTGCTGCTGGGTTTACGAAAGTCCTGCCCTTCACTAGAGTAAATTCTGCAAACTTTGTGACCCTATACCAGAGTACCTATTTTAAATCCCATCACCAAAATATGATTTGTTTACATTGTGTGTCATAGAAAAGCAAAAACATCTGACTCTATATAAAACCCCAGCTATAAACCACTCAAGTTTTCTGAGTTTCAGTGCTTTGTTATTACAATTTTTACCCACTTAGTGAACCCTTTAAACGGGACTCTATTCTGGACCAAATTCCTATGATACTAGACCCTATCCCAGAGTAAATGGCTTGAAAACCATACCCTTTCCAGCAGCACATACCTGTATAGGCAATATATGGGAGTATCCCCCCTGGGCCAAATAAATGATGGTATAGATGGTAAAACAAATGTATTTGTGTAAATTGTGGTATTTATCATCATTTAGACGGGTTTTTGGACAGATTCTTGTCATGCATTCCTCGTGTGCCATTACCTAGAGCAACAGTTAGAAATCATATCTGAATGACACCTTTTTTGTTTGAAATGGCCGCCTGTGGTACATTGTGTAAGCTTGTGTGCAGTTATGTGTTTAGGTGCAATGAATAAAGTAGATAAAAAACAGATCTTTAAATTTTAGTTAGATGCATACTTATTAGATAGTTCAAGTATCTTATGAAAGTGATTCTTGATGCAGTGCTAAGCCTCTCTTGATAGTTTGAAAATCTGAGAGAAAATATTTACAATGAACTTGTGTGCAGGTATCAAAATATCAAATCTTGAAATCCAAATAAGGCACAATATTGTGTCGAATATCAGTGATTTTCTTACACAAATCCAGTCTTGCCCCTGGACTACAGGCAGCACTCATGTTGCAGTCTTGAACAAAGTAGTTTGGGAATTTTTCTGACACCAACCTGTAAAGCATTTCATCTAGCAGCCCAAGCACTAAAGGAGCAAAGTTTTCCCTTTTCATAAACTCTTCATAGTTCTCACCCTCTGCAATATGATTGAGAGGAGTTCGCTCGGTCAGGTAAAAGATAAGAGTTTTGACATGGTAGCTGGACAGAACTTTGGGTTGTGTCGTTAGGTAATTACTCAATAAAGTTTTCACAATGTACCATGAGTACTTCATTTGTGGAAGATACCTATCCAGCTGATTTGCAAGGGTGAGTTCTGCAAGTGAGAATGAAAGCCTCCACTCAAGGTCTTCGTTTCCATTAGCTGATGATTTAGGCACTAAATGACAGCCCTTGTCTATGATGGTTTGCACAACTGATTCTGGGGGCCAATGTCGGACCCGCCCCTTCCACTCTTCAGCAAGTAATGGCCATTTTTCACACTGTATTGCTAACACAAAATCAATGTAATAAACAAAAGTGATCTGGGCAGCATACTTTGGTGCCAACTCATTCCCGCAGTCATGGCAACCTTGTGAAACATGTCGAGTCATGATGAGAGTTACTGCTGGTCCCTGTGTTTCCAGGCTCAGCTTGAAGTCTTCCCACCATCCTAATTTTTTTACAGCACTAGCCATTGATTTAAAAAGTTTCTCACGGATTAGTTTCGGTGACAGGAAACAAAGTGTCGAACCATTCTCCTTAACCACAGTGCAACAGTCTTTCCAGTGCGCCTTGAGGTTCTCACCCAAGCCAACCCAACAGTACCCTGCTGGGACACTTGTTCCTTGACTGGCAAACACCAATTTGGCCTCAGTTTGAGCAAATGGTATTTTTAGACTTTTGACGCACATCATAATGTCATACTCATACTCATATTTAAGACTCTTCTTCTGCAAGTTTTGAAACAGAGGCAGTTTAACTCCCTCGGCTTGGCTACCTGACTCAAGCAGTTCATATTCAAAACGCTCATCCAGATGTTTTGTAAGTTTATTTTGAAGAAAATCTTTAAGTGAGTTAGGAATAACACCTTGTTTGAAATAGTATAGTCCAGTTGTAGTTTGCTCTATCTTGTCTCTCAGGGTATCAATATTTTGGCCAGTCAGGAAGTCAACTTCATAGTTTACTTGTTTTCTTTTTGCATCATTGCTAGATTCACTTGTAACTGTAGATTTGTTTTGGTTTTTACACAGCTTGTCACCAAGCAGTGCTGTACAGTCCAGATTATTGCCCTTCGTGTCATCTTCAGCAATTAAATATGTTGTGTTACTCAGTGAATCACCATCACTGTCACTGTCACTGCTTGGAAAAGCCTCTGCCATTCTAGAGAAGATTGAATTACAGGACAATGAAGTATAGATTTGGTGAACTGCAATCTCTGTTTTTCAATAAGTTGCTTAGTTTTCAGTGCACAACAAAAATCAAATCAAATCTAGATGTTTTTATTTTCTTCTCATGACAGTTGATAAACTGCTCTATGTAATAATAATTATTAGATAGAGCAATTTATCATGATCAACTGTCATGAGAAGAAAATTAAAAGCCACTCTATACTATTAGTTATAGAAGTTCATTTGCTTCTCCTAAACTTTTGAGAGTATTTTGGTGTGCCCATAAGCACATTCTAAAAATTGGTTTAATAGCTAATCTTACATTGTCAGTTATAGCTAAATTATTTTAAAAATTACTATGAGAATAGTAAGAGATCTAGATTCTTCATGAATTGGCAAAGTTTGGGACAATTGGTGTTTGAGTTAAAACAATGGTCAGGAATTTCTTCTAATACTTACAATAAAACCTCAGGGAATGAAGGAAGGAATGAATGGGTATTTGGCAATTAATTAAGCACATATCAGTAAAAGGCAAGGGGATGGTGGGTAGGGATTGCAACTTAGTGACCATGTATGAGACTTACTTGATTAAGCCATTATTGTTATTATTGTTATCATTAATATTATTATTGTTATTATTATAACTATTACTACAGTACTCTAGAGGAAAGAAAGGTATAAGGATGGGGAATTAATAATTGGTTTTTATGCCTCACCAAGAGGCTTTTGTTGACTTAATTGAAAACTAAGTAATTGATTTTCTTCCTGCTACGCCCATCCAAACTATTTATTTATTTCATATTATAAAATTAAATACCAACAACAAATAAGCAATACTTTTCAACATATTTCTACGAGAAAACGAAGTACCGTTCAATTACCAGTCTATGACAAACAATGTGGGTAAAATCAAAGTCATTTGAAACGGATACTCTCTCTTGGACTTGTGACTTCGGTTAATTCTTTTAAAAGCTTTGTATTTTCACCTACCTGTTTTCCTGTTTTCCTGATCAGTGTTAACTAAAAATACACTTCAATGTTTTCGTCTGAACGCCATGTTGTGTATGGACTCATCCGCGTCTCCTCTTTCAAGCGCGCCGATTCATGCGCATGTGACATCGAACATCGGTTCGAGTTAGCGGGGAATCCGAGTTACGGAGGGTTCTGGTCATGTGACCCCCGTGTGATGTATGGATCTGAGTGTTCCGTGATTTTTAAATTTGCTTTTCATCAAGTTAAATGGCTTCCAACAAACAGTCTTTATTGTCACACGAAGTGATTTTTGAGAATCAAGATGGACAATCTGAGCTACCAAAACAACAAACTCGGCCAATATTCCACGTTTACAAACGAAGATGGTACATTTTGACGTTATTTACAACTGCAAACATTTTTTGCAATATTCTTTGGAACAACTGGCCGCCTATCCAGGCAACCTGTCGCTTGGTGTTTTGGTGGACAGCCCATTCAGTGTTGAATATTGGAATTTTAAGCTCTCTGGGTGGGCTTTTTGCCCTCATTCCGGCAGCATGGGTCATCAAAAACAAAGGTTTGTAATCATTCAGTTTTTACTGGTCATGCAAGACCTTTTAATTTATACACGGTACACTAAACAAGGAATAACGACAATCCAGGTGGACTCAGAGTTGTTTAAGGTAACTTTAATGATAATCTTTGTGTGCAGTCATTGGGAACAAAGGGTGTTCAATGGAGGAAATGCATTCATGTTTAGTGCTTTTGCAGCTCTTTTGGTGGTTAAATCTAATGCACACTGCATTTATATTTGCCAATATAAAAGTTAGCGGTCCCACTTTGCAATTTTCAATTTTACTAAAGTGTGTGCACAACTTCAATCTCTTCTGTTCAATTTTGCAGTTTGGCATTATTACATTATTTGCAAAACATATTAATAAACAAGACTCATTGATAATAAACCAAGCCAAGTAGCCAGCTGGCTACCAAAGGCAAAAGTTGTAAGTGGAATTTATAGCAGGCCATATACTTACCTTTTGTATGTTTGTTCTTTTACGTTTTTTTTGCAATTATTTATGCGGTAGTGAGGAAAGCCTTACCACAGGTTGTCTGTAAGTTGAAATCACTGCATCGGTAATTTAAAATGGATGATATTACATGGCTGCACCAATGAGAATACAAAGTTTATCTTCAAGTGCAGAACCTCACAAGTGAGTGACAGAGTTCTCTAAATTAAATGACCTTATAAACCTTAGATTGCATTGTTCCCAAAGTTAAAAAAGGCTTAGAAAACGGGGGATAACAGGCATTCCAGGACCCCCTTGCCCCCAGTGTCTCAAAATGACCTGGAGGAGAAGGTTAAAGCTTCAGTGTAAGCAACTGGATTTCAAATGAGCAAGACTAACTGGAACCCGTTATACTACTAAGGGTTCCTGAGGCAGGTAGCAATTTATAAACCCCAGCTGATTTCATTGCTCTCAAAACAGTGCTATAATTTGTGCTCGTTCATAAACTAAAACTGGCTTCTACAACAGAACCATGATATTTCTTGTTTATTATGTGCTAGTTGGAAGTGGTTTTGCAACTTTTAGAGGCACCTAAATGATTGAAAGAGGCGGCTCATTCGGTGGCCAGCTGACCAGTTTTGAGAAGCCTGGAATGAGTGGGAGATACTTTCAGCACAAGAAGATAAAGTTTGTTCCTCAAGTGGTCATGTAATGTTCTTTTTTTAAGAGATACTGATGAAATTCCTAAGTATAAAACACAACTTGTTTGAAAGAACCAGTCTTAGTGTCTTAGTAAGAAGCTCCCTTGTAATTGGCTTATCATATTAGTAACCATGGTAACACCAACATCCACACTGCATGTGATGATATTAATTGTTAGTATAAGAAAAAAGTAGGTATTTCATCAGTGTCTATAAAATAAAACTTATTTAATATTTAATTATAAATCATTAAAAAAATTTTTGTTTACTCCAAATTATACAGGTCTGCGCTTCTCTGCACTTTTTGCAACAGGAATGCTTGTTATCTCGATGGCAGCCCTGGTGGTATCATGTGGCATCGGCCAGTGCAAGCTCAGTGTTATTTATGTGACAACCTTTGTGATTGCAGTTGCCTCTGCAGGGGTTCAATCGGTTGCGATACTCCGACTGTCAGCCACTTGGTTTCCTCCAACTGAGCGAATGACTGCTACTGCAGTCTGTGTTCAACTTAGTTACCTAGGAACCGCATCATCATACATTATTGGACCGAACATTGTACCTGATGTGGGATCTTACAAGCATGGGCACAAGATTGATATCAACTATTTACGAAAGCACACATCACCAGAACATATCAAATTTCTGCAAGGAAAAATTGAAGAGTTCCTCTATATTTTGCTTGGTGCTGCTTCATTTCTATTTGTTTGTTTTGCCATATATTTTCCAGATAAACCTCCATCTCCACCCAGTGCTTCAGCAGTTTCTAAAAGACTTAATATTTCACCAGGACTTAGGAACCTAGTAACCAACAGAAATTTATTGCTTCTCTTGATGGTGTTTGCTATTGGCTGCGGAGTTCAGTGGGGCTGGGTCTATGTCATGGATTTAATTCTCTCAGGTGTTGGAATTGACCAAAAAACTGCAGGTTGGATTGGCTTTGCAATGCGCTGCTTTGTTTTTCCTGGAATTGCTATTTCCAGGTAAGAAAAGTTTGCCAGAATATTTTTTTACCCACAAACAATAAACTAAACCAGTTCAATTGGTCTTTAAAGAAGTAGAAAGATGGTTTAGTGTGTCCCTACTGATTCTTTAATGTTATTTTGTTTACAGTTTTCATGATTTCACTGTCCAGAAACAACTTTTGACCACTCAATTTCAACTCTCATTTCAGTCTTTGCCGTAACCACTGTCTTTCACTCAATAACAGAAAAGAGGTTTCCTCTCAGGGGACTCTTTTTCAGTCAATGCGATTTCTTTATTAATAACAGTGCACGCTTATAAAACGTTTTTTCCCCTTGGTGTTGGGTTTTTTCTGTATAACCATATACTTGTGATGTGTGTTTACAATATCTTTGCATTACAAACCTTTACATCACAAATCCCTTGAACTGTTTGTGTGAGTTCAATTAAGTATTTATTAAATTTAGAGCAATTGAGATAAATAAAACATTTTTTATACATATACACTAAGGAGTGACTACTCTTCAGTTGTCTTTAAGCCCAAAAAATGTTGTATTTGTTCAACAGGTGGGTAGAAGGGCCACTCAAGCGCTTCACTAAGCCAGTGCTGGTCCTGTTGTTCTTGGCTTCAGCTGGATGCCAGGTTGTGTACAGTCTGTCATGTGAGCAGGTCCTGCCATTAAACACTTACCTTCTCTTTATAATGGCCATTTTTCAGTTCATGTTTTTTTCAGGTACAACACCTGTAGTGTTGGAGTTAGCAGCTGAAGCAGCATATCCTGCAGATGAAGGACTTGTGACGGCTGTGGTGTATGTGGCTGCTTACATTGTAAATTTTTCATTTTTTTTCATTTTCACTTTTTTACCGAACATTAATGTTCTGTGGATGAACTGGGTTCTTGTAGGAGCGTATTGTATTTGTATTCCTTTGGTGTTAATTTATCAAGACAAACGAAAGAGACTGGAGATAGATGTGGGAGGTGAAGATGGTGAAACAAATTAGTTGAGAATCATTGATTTGCAGTGCTGTAGTATATTTAACAGTTATTCTATTAGACATGAGATGGTAATAAGCCAGAGACTTGTAGCACCCAGTTTGCTATAAGTTGTCTTGTATCCAACAAGCGCAAATGGAATAATTGTTTGATTAATTATCAGTTTTCCTAACTTATTTAGGATACTTAAAAATGACAGCTGAAATTTATTCAGAACCAAATTTTAACTTAATTGCGCTACACAGTTATTTTTCCATATATGGTCTATAGTCAATTTGGTATATGAGCTGATAACTAAGATTAAGTGAATGAATCAGAATATTTGCTATATTTGAGATTGAAAATTTAATAGTTAGCATAAACCTAAAAATCATTGTAAATTAATTTCCTCAAGTAATTGTTTACTAGTCACCGCCACCTGGTTAGCCTAGTTGGTAATTATAAGGTGCCAGTCTTTCTTGGGGGAGGCCTGGGTTCGATTCCTGGTGCCGGACCTTCATTCAGGGCCTAAAACAACTGAGGAGAAGGTGCTGCCTTTGCCCTAACATCTGCAAACGGTTAGACCTTCGTATCTTCTCGGATAAGGGCATTAAACCGTAGGCCCAGTCTCTCGATCTCCTATCGAGGGACTTAAAAGAACCCACAACACTTGTCGACAAAGAGTAGGGTGATCCTGGTGTTGTGGTCTGTCTCTTCTACTAACTGAGGGCAACTTTTAGGAAAATAGTTGTGAGCTGTGTAGAGTGGACTGTCTAAGACCCTCAATACCATAGTCAACTGAAAACTATTGTTAAGCACTTTGATCATGTACCTATGGAAAGGCACTATATAAATGCTAATTTGTTGATATAAGTTAAATTTCTTTCTTTGCACATTGTTGATATAAGTTAAATTTTCTTGCCACATCATTTTCATTAACCATTGAATATTTGCCACATCATTTTCAATAACCATTGAATATTTGCAAGAGACATAGCTTTTCTGATATCAAAGTGTAGTCTGTCTGGTTGGGGGATTACTCCTTATTTTGACTATATGGGGACGTGCCACTGGATAGGGTTTGTTTATGAGCTCCCCATCCTGAACAGGGTATATGAACCATGGCATTTCGGATCTGTCCTAAACAGGGTTCCTTTTATCCTTTGGCACTAGAGTTTAGATGTCCTAAACAGGATAGCTATTATCTGCAACCTTGGTTCCAGTTTTCACACTAGTGATAAGAGCTTATCGATTAGAAAGCCCTTTTAAGGTGCTGATTGAATAGCATTGTGTATCCAATAATTTTAAGTAGGCTGTTTTAAAGATTCTCAAGTGGACAGCTATGCTTAAAACAGCTCCTAAACGGGGTTATTAAAATGACAAGTTATTCTAAACAGGGTCTACATTTTGTTTAAAAACCCCATTGGCACCCCTATACCGAAATTGGCTTCAAACCCTCCCCCCCCCCTCCCCCGAGTTTGTTCTAGAGAACCACGCCATTATAACAAAAGCAGTCCTTTTTCAAAAGTAATACTTTACTTTCAATTCTCCCCAAAGGCTGTCAGAATCAATAGGCCTTATGCATGTTTACGTCAAACATCACCGAGGCCTGTCGAATCACGAATATTTCAGAAATCAAATCCCAAAGCGCCCACAAATGAAAAGAAATCCTTGGTGAACACGGCTTGCACGTGTAAAATGCTCACACCTATTTCTTGAATACAAGGCTTGAAATTGACTAGTTTGGCGTCAACATGCATAAGGCCTATTTAAGCTTCCCATCGCAGCTGTTTAAAAACTGGTAATAAATGCTAATTAAGGGTGCGTTCGTTTGGGCCCATTCCAAGATAGGAATACATGGAATAAAAACTTTGTTTCATTCGTGTGGCTGGTTTTCCTGTGAAATTGCGAATGAAGCATTTGTCAGCGATAAAACTCTTTTCAGTTATCAGTTGGAAATAGAAGTTACATCGCCCTGACAATCCGGAAGAAATTTCAAAATTGTATTCTTAATCCGGAATAGTTGGAATAGGGCCCCAAAAAGGGCTATTTAAAAATGCTAATTACAAATATATGTTAGTTAATATATTAGTTAGTATATCTAATTAAAAAAATTGCTACTAAATAAAAGGTACTAAGTACAAATAAAGGTTTGTTACTCAGTCCTTACAACAGTACGTACGTTTGTTTATTGTATGTTTCATAAATCGTATGATGCTGTTGAAGAAATTTTACAGTCTCGGTAAATACAACGACGTTTGAATTTTGTTCAAGTAGAAATTGTCGGCAAGGCACGCTACGCCAAGGCGCCAATTTACAAATGTTGTTTTGAATTAATAAACAATCTTTCTAAACTGGTCATGGATATTCAGTAAATTATGAGAAAGTTGCACAAAGTAGGTCAAGTCAACTCGTCTTTCCCGCAGTCTCGCCATCAGGCAAATCAACTTCTAATCGCTTCCGCTTTCCGCGGTAGATAAGAATTATGGGAATGCAAATGATCTCAGCAGTAGCTAGGACCCAGTTCATCCACAAAGGGTTGTTACTTTTGTCAACCAGAAAGGTAAAAGTGATAAAGAAGATGGCCTCAACAGTGTTCGCCGACACCAACATTACTCCGGAAGCGATCGCTTCAGCAACAGGAAACGCGCACTCAGTGGCTAGGTCCTGAAGGAAAGGTTCATTGGCACAGAAAAACATGTTGTGCAAGAGCGCCGTAGCGAAAAGGATTCCCTCGGACAGCGGAATAACCTGGTTACACGCCAGGCTGTACAATGTTTGGAAGCAGGCCGCTCCTAAGTAAAGAACTGCAAGCCCTTGTTTTATATAGTTCCTGAAGTGGTTCGAGAAGCTGGAAGGAAAACAAGACTGCAGTTTTATAAACACATGCAAATAATTTTGTTTAAACACATAATGCAAGGAATAATATCAACACCTAAGTTGAAATTATAAATTATCTAATCAACTGGAAGCCTCCCTCCCAACTGAAGGCGGGAAAATTTCGCGGCTAATTATTGATAGCCTGCGTGCAGACGGGCGTACCAGTCCCTGCTGGGTCATTTCAACGGCTATTGCTAATTTTAAAACAACTATCCCCCGAAGAGAGGAGAGGGGGGGGGAGGTTATTAGTGGTGGATAAATAATAATAATAATGTTTAGCATTTATATAGCGCGCTTTTCCATGTGGATATGATCAAAGGCGCTTAACAATGATTTACAGAT